>JANSTP010005351.1:0-15727 GCA_025330745.1 Cladonema radiatum
AAATAGTGACAATATTTTCATGGAACTGCACTATTATACAAAATATTGAATGTTGCAGTATGTTAATATAAGACAAACAAAACTATAAGAAAGAAAATGGATTGAATTAAAAAAATGACTGTTGAAGTAGACAATAAAATAGAGAGAAAAGAAAGTCTACATTACAATCTTGAAAACTGTAACCCTAAGGGAATATTCAGGAATATTCCAGGAAAGAGGGTGGTAAGAGGCACCCACCCTTGTCTGCCATAGCAAAGCACCCTATGCCACCGAGGAAATCGAATGCTCTTTCCAAGGACACAATAACTCTGGCAGGCTTTCATTCTTGAGATAGAGCATGTTTTATCCAAACTTTTTGTTTGTTGTAAAACCCACGGTTGCGTGAAGAAAGATTGTTTACCTTGATCAGTTGGTTCTTCTTCCTCAAGTGCAACAGGGTTTGCAAACCTATAAAGGCTAAAAATTAAATTGCTAACTTTAATAACCGAAAAAAATTAGTACTCCAAATTGTTTAAAGCAATAACTCAAACTTCAATGAGTAACAATTTTCAAGGAATATGAATGAATAAATCCCTAAAGAAACCTTAGAAGCTGTTGACAAAATAGATTTGTAATGATTAACTGTATTTTGGACATTAAGCAATAAATCCACTCACCCCATCCCTTTTTAGCAACTCTTAAGCCATTTTTTCACTATGCCAGATTGCCACAGTTTTGATTTATTTCCTACGACCCACCATTAAGGCCGGTTTACACTGATTTATATATTAATCATTTATATATTAGTTTATATATTAATTTATGCATTTAATATATAAACGCATCCACCTATATATTAATTTATATTTTAAAATTTTCAATTGCGCAACGACGATTTATATTTTTCAAATCAAATCGAGTTTGATTTGAGAAATAAAAATCAGGAATTTCTTTTGTTTCAAAATTCACTAAGCAAGCATTCTATTCAATTTTCGATAATAGGTCTTTCCATGAAAACTACGCGCGAAAGGGAACTAAATAAAATTGAAATTAAGTGAAAAACAAGTTGTTGAAAGTAGTCATATTTTTAAATAAGTTTAGAGTAAGTTTGTCAATATGAACAAATGGACAGAGCAATATATATAATTAAGAAGAAGATCCAATCTCAATTCTGACATTATCCTGTGATACTTGCTTAATGAGTCTCTTCTAAGAAACCAAGAATGTACCCAAAAATCTATGGTCTTTCTTTTCCTTGTTTCTATTGTTGTAGCCTCATTTTTCTAGCGACATAAAAACAATTATTCAGTGAGAGTTCAACCCAAAGATGTTCTGAGCTTGAACGTTCATCTCCGTTATTTCAATTAGCATAGAGTATGTACAAAATTTTAAAATTTTATATCATCGGAAAAAGTCTATAACTTGTTAATATATAAATGGTAACATTTATATATTAGTTAATATATAAACTAATATATAAATGATTAATATATAAATCAGTGTAAACCGGCCTTTAGACATCATGATTCGAATTCAAATGCTTTCTTAGAAAACTTAAATCAAATGGAGATGCCAGTTTTATCATATAAAATTGAGAATGTGAAACAGTATTAAAATTTTGAGATAGAGCACTAAATTTAGCATGACAAATACGGTCTTATTCTTTCTGGTAAAATAATTTTTCTTCAAAAATCTTTAATATACCATTTTTACGCTTCAAAGCAAACTTTTGTCACATCAATAGTGGCAAAAACAATACCCACCCATCCTCTTCAAGGCTAAAATGCTGTTTGTCAACAGCTTCCTACTGATTCAGTGGCTCAGTAATAAATATATGAAAAGAGAAATTCTTACTTGTATATGAAATATCCCAATTCCAAATCAAACCTATCAATCCAATCATTCTCCTCGTCACTGAAATCACAATCGATAAACTTGACACATTCCAATCACTTCCAACATTCAATCAAACGATTGTCTATATTATTTCTTGTTGATGATTTTGAGAAGAATTTTGCTATCTTATTTTTTTTATTAGCTGTAGCATGAGTTACAAGAAAAAGTTTAGTTGTGGCTCTGGTAAAACATTCGATCATACGGTATTTTAGAAACTTTGTTCTTATTGGTAACATAAAAATCAAATTTGGAAACTCAAAACCGCGAACACTTGCATAATTCGTAATTAACACACTAAATGAAGAATCAGGACTCATGAATTTAGTAATACTAAGTGTCTGTTCATCTTCTTTATAAAACTTTGAGAGATAACAACAAGCAAATGTGTAAAGCTCATTATCGTATATACACACCACGTATTTGTTTGATGGTGACATGTCTTTTAATATATTCTTCATTGCTGTGAGGTAAAACTTGAATAAATTCTTATCTTTTTCTGAATTTGCATCTTCGTAAAAATAGATATTTACAGGACCTCCACAAACAGAATGGCCACTTGAATCACTCTGATTATATTTATAACTAATTGTGCTGGTGTAGTCTTTACCCCTGCAATGAATCTCTCTTCCGTGTTCCTTGTCTACTATCAAACCATGTGCGGCATAATTTGCACCCTCTGGTATTCTGACAAGGGACGACTCAAATATTTGAGAAGTTGCTTTCACAAATTCATTAATTTCCTTTGAACATCGCATTGCATAATCAAGATGAAAACAAGTGAAGTCAGTACTCGCAACCTGTTCATCAATATCAAAAACACTGTCAGAATTGGGTTGATTGAAAAAGTTCAAGTGTTCTTCCATGGATTGAATAGAAATTACGACATACGAATTTGAAAAAAACTTCAACACTGATTCCAGCTGTATGAATTCACCTTCTTCAAATAATAATGCATTGAACTCATCAATAAAAACATGAACAGATTTCCCTTTCCAAATTTCACTGATGTGCATCAATACTGAGGATAACTTTGGCACATGCTTATGTGGAACGATTTCACTACTATTACATGGAATAAGAAGTTTATTGGGGTACAAAGATTTGTAACGTTTCACGTAATCAGCAAACTCTGACTGCTGGTCATTGCAAATCAAATAAAACACATCCCTTTCACCGACTTGGTTAACAACAGCCTCAAATTTTTTGAGTAGTACTAAACTTTTTCCACTTCCATATGAGCCTTTCAACAAAATATGCTTTTCTTTTGAATGCAACACTTTGTACTGGGTTGGTGTCAGAAGAATGACTTTTTTCAATTCATCCATTTGATCATCTGAACAATTTGAAAATGAAGGTAAAGAACTTCTCTCTAAAGCTTCATATGTAATCATACCTTTCCTCACATTTTTTATTACAGAGACGTTTTTTTCCGAAGACATTTTTTTTTTTACATTGACCTTTTTAATAGTTGATTCATACCAAGATGTAAATTTCTCAATGTCGGTAAATACATCTTCTTCAACATACAAACTGAACTCTGAAACATTTTGTTTAGCATGAATTATGACATTGATTTGAACAAAATCATGCAAGTCTTTATGAATGAGATTTGCTATGCGAATGTTTTGTAACGAATGGTAAAGAGCATGGTTGGCATTGGTTAGTTGCTTTGTCAAATAAAGTACAACATTATCTTTAGCAAATATGCAAAAATAATGGTCATCAAACAAATTTTTTGCAAAGATTCCTCCCTTAAACAAACCAATGTGATTGGTAAAATGATATCCTTTAGCAGCAAAACCAATATCATCAACACTTTCCAGATAATGATTCATTGTGTTCAACACTGGAGAAAATTCACCACCATCAACGAAATTCATTACTTTTAGATCTTTCAACATATCATAAGTGTCTATGTAACGCTTCTGTGTTTGTACCCACTCTGACAATTCCTGGTAGTCAACAAATTGAAATTCTTTTGAGCCAACAGGAACAGCAATTCTTTTATTACATTCAGATAAGCTTGGTTGAGTTTCTTCTTGGAGCTCAAAAGGGTGACCAAAATAAGTGAAGTTGCCAGATGAAAACATATGTGCTAGAAAAGAATTATGTCTAAAATTAACCATTTTTTAAATTGACCAACTAAATGAACAGTTTTGGAAACTTTTTTCTAGCTCAAAAACCTATCAAGGACTCTTATTATTGACCTAATGTGTTTTAAGTATGACACTCCCTTTAACCCTATCTGGACTGGGGAGGGAGGGAATTTTGGCCCCTACATTCCTGGTTTTTCTAAAAGTAGCTCTGCTAGTGCTAAAGATGAAGTCGTTATTTTTTGTGATTTTGTCTAAAATTTTATGACCAACATTTTAGTTATAACATTTTTGAAAAAAATATTGGATGGCGGCCATGGCAGGCCATTTTCGGATGCCGGTGGGTCAAAGTTTTCCTGACAAAGTCCAAAAAATCTAACTTTTGGAATAATCGGGAAAAAACCTTAAGATATGTGAGACTAAATCAAAAATGTGGCATTTTAGAGGAAACCGCAAGTAAAAAACAGGTATTGGTAAACACTGGAACATGCTGTATCTAGGCAAAACAGGCCAGAACAACCCAGAACGCGCCAGAACATGCCATAACACGCCAAAAACGGGCTAGAACATGCCAGATTGAACTAAGAACGGGCCAAAAAAGACAAATACGTTTTTTACATTTGTAATTTACATTTGTAACCATGTCTGTTATTTACATTTGTAAAAAATACATACTGTATTTTCAAAAACGTTTTTTCTTGAAACCCCCTACATTACTTGAAATTTGAAATAAACTTGAAATAAACTTGAAATATAAGAAAATTCAAAATTAAACATTCAGACATGGTTTAACAAAGGATAATATGAAAGTGAACTGGATGTAGCGCGAGTTATAGTTTTCTGACATAACAATAAAAGCTTCTAGCAATCTTTTATAAATTTTAACAACTTTTATTATTGCGGCTTCTCTTTGAAGTTCCCATGATTGTAAGTTTTGTTTTCATAGAGCTGCTGCTACCGACAAATACCCATAATAGAAAAAGGCGTTGGAAGTGCCGTAAACAAATTTAGGAGTTTCTATTTTTGATACGCATTCAGGACTGCCTATCTCTAAAATCTTAAATAAAAATATGTAAGATGTCAGCTAAAAAATGCAGTTTTCTGTAGAATTAAAGAACGAGTTTTAGACAAAACTTTATTGGTTACAGAATTAATAAAAATCTTTCTCTAGGAGGTGTTCAAATTTGCCGGACTTTTTTCCTTTTTGCCGGATTTTGAGTTAAAGATCTCTAGAAATCAGCCATCTTTTGGGGGATTTCTTGCCATATATAGTAATAACAACAGAAAAATTGCATTTTTTGCAATCAATTAATGCCCTCTATGAGAGTATATTTCTCATAGCATTAATCAACTTACGATCATAGACACAAAGAAAGCTTCTCTGCACTACATCCAGTTCACTTTTATATTATCCTTGGTTTAACCATTACATATCAGAGAGCATTATGTAAATAAAAAATATAATATCAAGAGAGATAAAATCAAGAGAGAAGTGAAAAAGGAAATTATATTTCTGCTACTGATAACACTGATACAAATTTAATAGCAATTTTTTCCTAGCGTAAGCGACGTTGTTCATAAATGTGTATCTTCTAATAAATTTTCTCTATCAATCGAAAACTTCTATCTTGATATCATCTTTCTTCCACTTTAATTTTGGCAAAAATATCATCAAAAAATCAAGATTGATCGCATCCATCCATCCATCCATCCATCCATCCATCTTCTAACTTTCTCTTCTCAAAATGGTCTTTGCTTACTTCAGGCAGGCTGTGTTTGAGCAAAACGATGACATACAAAATCTCTTACTGCGGAAAATCTACAAGGAAGAAAACAGTTATCTCACATTTCTGTTCAAGACAAAACATATGATAACAAAAATAGGTTTTCTTGGACATCGATCATATAGGATTCAACCAAGGATTTCCAATCAATGATATAGCGAGAAAAACAAATATCTAACTGACACATATCTTTGAGCGCATAAATGCAGGCAACCTGGCGTAAAAATCACACTACTTTTGAATCCACTCATATTTTTTGAAGCAAAGAAGCAAAACTTACATTTTTGGTCTCTATGTTTCCACAAAATGTTGTATTTTCTTCTCATGCAATCATTTTTTCCTTTCTGGCAATCTAATTCAGATTTTAAAAACAGTTTCTTCGCTTTACTTCATTAAAGTTTTGAAAAGAAAGGTGCCCTAGTTCTCGATTATCCACTCAAATCATCGTTAATGATATACAATAGTGGATTTTGTACCCAGTGGAAAAAGATAAAATTTAGAGATAAGATGCTTGCTCAGAAAGTGCTCTGCCTGCTTTGGTGTGCTCTGATCTGTGATTTGCCTATTCTAGTTAGCTCCTGATGCATTCACGCTCGTTTTTGGAGCGTTCTGGCCCATTCCTGGTGTATTCTGGACCGTTCTGGCATGTTTTGGCATGTTCTGGGTAGTTCTGGCCTGTTTTGGCCTGATACGGGCATGTTCCAGTGTTTACCAAAACCGGTAAAAAACGTTTTTTGCTCCTATTTTATTCAAGTTTAACGGTTTATAGCCATTTTGCCCTATTTTCGGGAACAAAATTAAGGAAATGATGACGTCATTTAGTGTTTTTATGTTATGGTTGTTAAAGTAACATTAAATAGCAAAAGTAATTCAGCTTATTGAAGTTTCAATCGACAATAAAGTTGTTTTTCAACACATTTTGGTTGATTCAGACAGGTAAAAGTAACCTTATTGAAACCAAGGGGTACGGAGTCATCATCAGTAAGGCTTCATCTGAATATGTCCTCTTAATAAAACTACAAATTGAAATATTTATAATCAACAAATCTTTTCATGGAAATGATTTGAATCAGATAACAATAACTTGATAAATATATCTATGATGAGAGGAATTAGCCTACCTCGACTACTTGAAACTTCATTCATAAGATCAACAAATGTTATTTCCATCTCACTGATTACCCTTTTACCCTCATCAAACTGATTCAAATATCCACACCAAAACTTCCACGAGTTACTTGGTGGAAATGGATGAGAAAATTTCTTCATAATTCGAAGATTCCGATGTTCAATTAATTGTTCCTCATTTTCAATTTGATTCAAATCAAATTCTTTCAAATTCAGAAGTCGTCCAAAAATCTTCCATTCTGATATTCTGCACGCAATTTCTTTCAAAACTAAAAACATTATTGTATATTATTGGTGATAAATCATAATGACTAACTAACAACATAATAAGACAGATAAAAGAATACTTACTGTCAAACTGAGGTTTTTCCTCTTTGTCTCGAACAATATTACCAGATAACATGTTACCCACTAGAAAAAGAGGAAATACAATACATGAAACCAAAATTATGCTACCAGTGTTAACTTCAATTTTTACCTCTCCCCTAAAAAAAAACATAGATAAATTAATACATTTTATAATAAATTTTATGATTATGAAATTAGAGATAATCCTATTAAGACCGGGCTTTTTGCCAACTTGTTGGGATCGGGGTGGAGTGGGGGGGGGGGGTCAAAAATGCCCCCCACCTTAACTTGCCTTCTGCTATGTCTTATGCAATAAAACTTCGGTGAGTTATAAAACAACTTACTAACATTCAATAATGTCCAAAATGAGCTCGATATCACTCAATTAAGTGATGATGTAATCATTTTTCTGAAACACTTATTTTGACCAATCACATGCTTTCTTTTACAAAAATCCTTGTAAAAAAAGGCCAAAAACAGTATCAAAACTGCTCAAATCCAACAAATTGCAACTAAATTCATGCATATTTATTTGGATTACATTTCAATTTGTACTTTTGGAGATATTAAATGACACCCCCCTCCCCCACCCATGGTCTTAATGATTTAGTGACTTTAATAACATGTACTGATAAGGCAAATATGGTAGACTCTGGTTTATTCGAAGCTCCACGGGAGATTAAAACTTACTCTGAATAACAGAAATTGCGAATAAATGAAAATTGACTTTTTTGGCACAATTTTCAACCAGACAGGATTTAATGAAAAAGATGTCATATTAAGATACTACTCTACTGTTTTATTAAACACCACCTGCGATGAAAAATTAAATTTGTAAATTAATAAAACTTATAAGGAGATATTAACCAACAATAACAAAAAGTTCCTTGTTTTCTTGAATTTTCTGGAAATGGAGAAAAGATTGGACTAGTGAAAAAAGTAATTTGTACATAGCTTTATTTTTATGAAAAAGACAATTACTTTTATCTTCAAACATTTTTTCAAGTTTAAAATCCTCATTTTTGCTTTTTATTACGAATAACTGGGGGAGTATTGATTCACTGGGGTTCAAAAGCCACTTTGAATAACTAAATTTTCCAATAATTGAAGTTTAAAAAACTGAGGAAAATTTATATTGAATTAGATTGAAAAAGTCCATGTGGGAATGAAATCTGTTCAATAACCAGAAATATCGAATAATTGCAGGTTCGAATAACTGGGAGTCTACTGTATTGTAAAAGTTAAGAAAGAGGAAGATTTATAAGAGAAGGAAAAAGAGAGGATGACTCTATGAGTGTCTTTGAGGGAGAGGAGAAAAATTGTTATCGACATTACAATCATATAATTTCAATCATATATGATTATTATATCCTGAGCTATGGATGTTTTTAGGTGTTTTCTCTACTGGATATTAAAATGGATGAAATCGGATTAAAAAAAGGTGTTCTTTTTTGTACCGTTTCATATCAACCATACTTTCATATTTCACTTTGGAATCCCTTAAAAACAATAAATACAAAGAAATGTATAATATGAACTTTTCTATGAGATCTTTGTCTCCCCTTCATTATTTTTGCCAAATGGTTTTATCCAAAAATTACAAGGAAAAAGTGCTTTTTATACAGAAACATCTCTTGTAACTGTAAAACTGCTTAATAGTTTTCAAATCATAATTCAAAGCCTGTAACTATTTAAGACTGAGTTTCAAAACTGAAGTCAAGATTGACTTTTTGCTGCTGTTGTTGAATGGTACGAAAAAAATTCTGACAAAATTACACTTATTAACATTAATTAGCACTATTTTGAATGAAGTGATAAATAGTATATAAAAAAAAAGTTCAATTTACCTTTCAATACATTTGAAATTTCTACATAATTTTTCGCACAATCTAATAGAATGTCTGCTGCATAGAGTAAAATATCTTGCCTTATTTTGTTGGTAACTGCCGAGACAAACCCAATAGCTGTGTTATTTTTCTTCTTTATATTATCGACATCATTGATATTAATACCAATGGATAAAGCGACATCTATCCATGATATGTTTGATTGCAATTCTATCTTTCTCGAAATCTCATTTAATAAATCCATTGATCTGAAAAGAAATTTTGTTCATAGAGCAAGAGCATGTTACTTTATTACTTTTACTATCCCCCTCTTAGACCTTTTCCTGTGAAATACCCATCAGTCCACCCTTCCCATTAGTATTTTGAAATACTCATATGATTGACATGATTAAAAAACCTCACAAATAACTCAAAAACGTGGTAAGATGAAGTGTATAGTGAATGATCTTACAATGCATATTTGTCAAAAGGTGTTTCAGAGAGAGATCAATAATAAAACATAATGAACTTTTATTTATATACATGTTTTATACTCTGATGAAACGATTCTTTTAATAAATAGTTGCATTAATTCGTTCTCAACACTTTTTGAACGCTAGGCTCAAGGTTAAATCATTAATTAATGATATAGTTACTGTCACAATTGAAATTATTAGTTGCCCATTCAAAAGAAATTTTAATTCAGAGCTTAATCTGAAAATCACACTAAAACCTTCTTACTACCTATTAAGACATGACAATTCTACCTATGCAAAAAGGAAAAAATACAGTCAATTGTACTTGCAAGTAATCGCTCACACCTAAAAAAGTTGGAGCACTTTTTGCACAATTTATTGCATGTCTGAGATTCCATGTTATAAATATTTTTCATCCACTTTAGAAACTACTGTTTACATACTTCCAATATTATATCGTATTATACTTCAGCAAGAGAAAAAAACATCTAGCCTTTTCATCATAACAATAAAAGTAGCTTCTTTGTCAGTCGAGAATTCTTTAGTATTAAATATCTGCATGTATAAATGATTACTAAGCCAGTGTTTACATCTGCTTATAATAAAGCATTAACCATTTCAGAGCCATTTTAAGAAAATTTGGGTGGAGTCTTGTTTCCATGAATAGGGCACACACTATTTAGAAAAACCCACCAAAATTAATCATTTTTCATGTTTTCTTCTTCAAAGGGGGAACAACACTTTTCATAGCTTTTAGAGGTGGTGAACCATTCAATGTAAGAACTCATAAAAGGCCTGAAAAATGCTCTGCATTTAGTTTAGGCTTTTATTAAGCACAAAAATCTAGCTAAAAGTGCAGCTTTAGAGAAAGCCACTATTCATAGATTATTTTCGCTATCCCCAAAAAACCTCTGGATGTAGCCATGTATGATCTAGCATGTATTAATAGTAAAAGATAAATCGTTCTTAATTTTCAAATCAAATGTAGTTAGATTTGAAAAATATTAAATCGGTATAAATGACAAATTTCTTTTGTTTTCTGAAAAGCTCTGACGAAAATGAATCTGAATTTGAATTCAAGTTGAAAAATGAATTAGAGGAAAACTTGATCAATTTTTTCTTTTATTAACTTTCTTTTATGTTTTTTCAAAACTAGTTTTTAATATCTAAGTACTGGTGCAGATCAAAATTGTAATCACTGAAATATTGTTATTTGGAAGAAAAAAAAATGTTTTTTTTTCTTTTAAAATGATTTTTATCTGAAAAGTTACCTTATACATCAAGATTCAAAACCTTAAAGTTGCTGGGCAAGACCATACACAGAAAAATATCAGAGACTGTATTAAAAAAAGATCATTTTTCTGACCATACAAAACAGAAAACAAAATCTGTTTGATCTCTTTCTAAAAACAAAATGGCAAATTGATTTCATGGATAAAAGTAATTAGATGATAGACACAAAATAAAAAGTAACAATTTCATTGTAATCAAGATAATGATGCATAAAATGGAAATTCAGTTCATAAAAATCTAGTGAAAATAAGATACATTTTGAAATATCATGTGGGAAAAATTGACATTATAAAAAAAGAGAGAAATCTATCTAATTTCATTCGATCAAAGCTACAAAAGATATAAATACCCGATAAAATTCTGCATAGTACCCTGTGATTATTCCCATTATGAATTCAAGACTGGCATTTCGAGTTCGAGAGTTAACGTTTGATGACATGAAAGAGATTTTCGAGAAGTTATTTAAATGAAATAATGTATAAATGAGCTTTTCATAGCAGTTATTATATCCAAATTTTTCGTTTCCATATGTTTTTAAACTTTAAAATCCCCCTCCCTCATTCCCTCTCACTCGAAAATTCAGATTATCGGAATATCGAAGACCGCCATATTTGTTTTGATGTTAGTTACCAAGTATAATTTCTCGGAATTGCTAAAAATGCAAGGGCAGGGATTTTTCCAGAGGTATTTAGCAATGGCTGTTTTTTGGGAAAAGATTCAGTTTTTAGCAAAAGCAAAAGTGAAAATATTCAGGTTTCAGGTTCAGCTCAACTTTTTTCTGTCATGATTTCAACATAAACCCTTTAAATCGTATCCTTTGTTTCAAAAGAACAAAAATTACAAATAGTTCTTTGCAAATACCAGACAAAAATGGTGGAATTTGTATAAAAATTCAGAAATTCTTCACTTTTATCAGGATTCAGTTTAGGAAACTCGATTATGATTGAGTTCTTGAGGCCGTTTAGCGGCCTCAAGAAATCTCTGGAAACATCCCTGTGCAAGGGGGTTACATAAAACAAGGAAATGTTTTTGGCTTATTTACACTCGCAAATATTCAGACAGGGATACAATAAAAACTATTATTTTCATAGTTTGTTGCATGAAATAATAACATATTATAGATATTGCTAAATTTAAACCTTAAAATTCGAACAACATGAAAAAACTCAGACTCCTGGATTTTTTATGTTTTATCACGTGATATAAATAGTTTGTCTCCTCATCGTTTTTCGCTGGCTCGAGCATTCGATTTTATGAGTCAAAGAGTATGGATTAGTGTATGGATGGCTGTATGGTTTTTTAAATGTTTTTTTTTTCTTCCATGTCTTGCTTTTTATTATGTTTTATGAAAAGCTGGCATCTTCTTGCTGGTGAGAATACTTTTCATTTTATGTTTAAGCAAGATTTTACAGTTTGTTTGGTGTGGTGCGTGGTAGGCGAGTGAATTTTTCTATCTGGTATAGGCTGCAGGAAGTCATTCAGCTTCAAGAAGCTGTCCATATTTTGAATTATCTTACAAATAATAATGTGGTCCCAACAAAGAAAGGAGAAGATTTTTCTCTTTCACCAGTCAACAACAGAAGTTTACAGGGGATTTTATTAGACTTTCCATTGCTTACATTGGGGAATATATGTTAAGGACCTATCATGTAGTATACAAATAAGTGCATTTTGAAGAGGTCAATAAATTTAACCAAACAACCAATACAAGATAAACAAATGGAAATATATTACTTATTCTGACAAGGCAATGCCAATGTATTTTCACTCTTTGAAAAAACTTTTAGGGTACAATACTGCGATAAGACTGTATTGTGCTCAAAGATTGTTTTTTTAAACATTCAACCTTTTCCTGGACTTTCAAAGATTTCATGGGGGGCACCGTCCCAAAATAGAGCCTTATTCTTGAGGTCGTTTGAAGTGATGTCAATATGACACAAAATAATTTTTGAAGATGTTGGAGATTATTGTTGATTTCCAAGATTCGCATAGGGCTTATTTTAAGAAACTTTTAGCCATTAATTGTTTCTTCCAACAACCTCTTGCTCACTGTCAATAAGGAAACAATGTTCATAATTCAAATTCTTCCTTAGACATGTGACCCATGGAAATGTTCCCAACAATGGCTAATATCTTAAATATCTTAATATCTCAAAAAATATCTTCATGTCTTTTATAAAAAAAAACTTAGAAAGTTAGATTTAAAAAAAAATCAGATAAAATTGATAGTGGTAAGTTGTTCTTGTTTTTATCCAGAAAATGATGTTTTTTTCAAGAAACCTAATTTCTATTTTTTGAAGATTTTCGATATTAAACTTCTTTTTCATAAGCAACCATTAAGCAACAGCATTAAATATGTATTCTTTCTAAGCAACATTTAATAATTGACACAACCATTCCAAGTAACTTTTGTTCTCAGTCAAAGCCCTAATTAACGGACACCCTAAAAGGGGGACAGCTCTAATTAACAGACAAATTATTTTTCCCCGGCAAAACGTTGTTGACTGTTTTGAATCTCCAAAAGGCAAAATCTCTTCTCCAATGGTGTCCGCTAATTAGATCTTTGACTGTATACGTAAGCCCAATAAGTGAACTCTTCGAGACCTAAAATAATTTCACCTAAAATGTATGATATAAAGTGGCGTAAAAATTCTATACCTTGTGTTATTGTTTTTTAAAAAAATCTGCGAAAATATTCTGTATTGAAGGGAAACAATAATTATGCTTATGTCGGAGAAAAAAGCCGGTGTAGTAAAGCCTTCACAGCTCAATTTCTACATACTACAAGCTTATCTTTTTCAAGTATCTTAAACAAACTGTATAGTTTTTATCAAATCTAAAGCACAATTCACATTTCTTCAGGTGTTTGCCCGGTCACACCCCATTCTCGACCTTGTTTCCAGGGGCCTGAAACAAAGGGATCTTGTGTAAATGTTCAGCAAAAGTAAGTCCACAGTTTCATTAAGTGGAACTCATACAACTTTTAAAAACTTATTCTGATTTTTTGTCCCTTTCTTTTCATATCGATTTTTCTCAATATCTTTTTGAATATAAACTTTAAAAAAAATCCAAGCTCATAAAATTCTTTGCTTGTTTACACTTAATATCTACCATTTTAATGATTTTTGTTAATAACCAATCACTTTCAAGATGAGATAACGAGAAACACCACATATGGAAACTGCCGTTGGTCATAACAGTTAAGGATATATCCAATCTTTTTTGAAAATTTCCCATATCCGAACTTGCTATGAAAAGTTAAATCCCCTGTTTAAATCCTATCGCTCTAAGGTAAAAACTAGGAAGGGACATGACTTCCATGCAATACTGTATCTTCTTAATGTAGAGAACCGATATTTTTTCGAATGACATTTTTTTGTAAGGGTACGAAAACTTAATTTCATATAAACTAGATCTAGTCCATTCTCCAGAGCCACGAAAAGCAATTTTCGTAATTTCGGGAATATCGGGAAATCAGAATTATTTTTTTTTTTAAATATATATATTTATGATGTTACAAGTAGGACACACAATAATAAAAATAAAAATGGGTTTAACAATAAAGATAACCAAAAAAGAGACATGAAAAGTACTATACAAGATCACGTTAGTCCACTCTCTTTAAATTAGAGTGGACAGTAAGACACTATAAAGAAAAAAAGGATACAAGTAAACAGAAAGATCGTAGTTGGAGGGATTTAGAAATCGGAAATCTCGGCAAATCGCAACTCGTCAAGTTGGGAGAATGGTTCAAACTTCGCTCATTTTAAATTTTACTCATATCTGGAAAAATCAGGAACGATTCTGTTTACTGTAAATCAATACTGTTTAGGCTAGATCCAGTCGTTCTCACAAATTTTTCTAAGGAAAATGTATTTGCTATGATTTTTGGTTTTTGGTCAGTGTTTGCCAATTTGAGATTGTGGCTTTTCAAGAATGGACCAGAGCGAGTCTAATATTGTACTAGATCTGATAAATTGTTTAGGTGAGAAATGTTCCACAAAATACTATCGCTATTTCAAACTGGTAACATTACTAGCAGGGGCACTGCCATGAAATTGAGGAGGCTTAGAGAAACAGATCCAGAATAAACGCAACATTTTTCACATTTTGTTGAAAGAGATTAAATAATATAACATGGAGAAGCAAAAAATGGAGGGGCTTAAGCCTCCCTAGTGGCGCCGTCCCTAACTAGGGAATTTTTTACCGGAAAAACGATTCAAATCCCAACTTTCGTTTTCTTCCAACTTGCTTTCTCAAGTAAAGTTCAACTTGAGTTTTGTTATAGGATATTTCGAGAATTTTTCTTTTTTCTGGCATGCGTTCTTTTACTTTCTCTGAAAATTCGAACTCTGTTTTGGGGTTTTTATCAACGTAGGATATTTTTGCACTATTCAACTGAATTTTTCTGTGTGGTTCTGACTTTTTATTGAGATGCATTAATGGAAAAAAAATTGATGACGTCACATCTTAACACGCTAATTTTAAGAATATCAAGAACACCTCCTTCAAGATCACTACTGGGCAAAATTTGAGAAACCAAATTAATAAAAAGACAATTGTAAAAAACTTAGCCTTCCATGTTTCTGTGCTTAGTACAGTTATAACTTGATTGAAATTTTTATCTAGCAACTAGATCAAAATGTAGTTGTTGTTGATGAAAATGGCTATTGTTGATCCATTCACATGTGGCTTTGCTAAAGTAGCTGTTTATAAAATCTTCAAAGAAAAAATTCCAAAAGATGATGGGGAAACAGAATTAAAGTTTAAAAGTCAGGCATTAAAAATTCGGTTTGACAAGTACAATACATATTTCAAAACTGATATCAACAACAACTTCAAAGTTACATACGGTGAATTTACACAAAACTTTGGAAAAATAGTAGACAATGTCGACTATTTGA
>JANSTP010005462.1:0-15723 GCA_025330745.1 Cladonema radiatum
AAGTTTAGCAATGATGCCATTAACTTTACTCAGTTTTGAGTTCAGAATGTTTATCTGTTTATTCCAAGAAAGTGTTTGATCGATATGCACACCAATATACTTGACGGAACTAAACTTACACCAAAATTGAGCGTCGATAATTGGTGTAAGTTAACGTATGATTAGAGTGCAAACAAAAAGATGAGAACAAGTAATCATCGAAACTTACACCTAAAGTGAGTGTTGGTAATTGGTGTAAAATAACATAGTATTGCAGTGCAAACAAAAAGAAGGTATCCAATGAACACCAAAATTTACATCTAAAGTGAGTGTTGATATTTCGCGTTCCTTTTTGTAGAACAGAAGTGTAATTAAAAAGAAGAAAGCTAAATATCACCTAAAAGAACACCAAAAGTGAGCCTTGATAATTCGTTTAAGTGTACGTACAATTGGAGTGCAATCAAAAAGAAGAGAGCCAATGATCACCGAAACTTACACCTAAAGTCAGTGTTGATAATTGCTGTAAGCTTACGTAGGATTGTAGCGCGAACAAAAAGAACGTAGTCAATGATCACTGAAACTTACATCTAAAGTGAGTGTTGATATTTGGAGTTCGGTTTTGTAGGACTGAAGTATAATTAACAAGAAGTGAACTAAATGTCACCTAAATTTACACCAAAAGTGAGCGTTGAAAATTGGTGTAAATTTACGTAGGATTTGAGTGCAAACAAATAGAAGACAACCAATGATCAACGAAACTTACACTAAAGTGAGTGTTGATAATTGGTGTAAAATCACATAGTATTGCAGCACAAACAAAAGGAAGGTAGCCAATGTTCACCGAAACTTACACTTAAAGTGAGTAATGATATTTGGTGTTCGTTTTTGTAGGACAGAAGTTTAATTAAAAAGATAAGAGCTAAATATCACCTAAACTGACACTAAAAATGAGCGTTGATAATTGGTGCAAGTTTACGTGTGATGTGAGTGCAAACAAAAAGAAGAGAGCATATGATCTCCGAATCCTGCACCTAAAGTTAGTGTTAATAATTGGTGTAAAGTAACATAGTATTGCAGCGCAAAAAAAAACGAAAGTAGCCAATGATCACTGAAACTTACATCTAAAGTGAGTGTTGATATTTGGCGTTCGGTTTTGTAGGACTGAAGTATAATTAAGAAGAAGTGAGCTAAATGTCACCTAAATTTACACCAAAAGTGAGCGTTGATAATTGGTGTAAAATAACATAGTATTGCAGCTTAAACATAGCAAAGGTAGCCAATGATCACCGAAACTTACATCTAAAGTGATTTTTGATAATTGGTGTAAAATAATATAGTATTAAAGCGGAAACTAAAAGAACGTATCCAATGATCCCCGAAACTTACATCTAAAGTTAGTGCTGATAAGTTGTGTTCGTTTTTGTAGGACAGAAGTGTAATTAAAAAGAAGAAAGCTAAATATCACCTAAAAGAACACCAAAAGTGAGCCTTGATAATTGGTTTAAGTTTACATACGATTGGAGTGCAATCAAAAAGAAGAGAGCCAATGATCACCGAAACTTACACTTAAAGTCAGTGTTGATAATTGCTGTAAGCTTACGTAGGATTGTAGCGCGAACAAAAAGAACGTAGCCAATGATCACCGAAAATTACATTTAATGTGAGTCTTGATACTTGGTGATCCTTATTGTAGGACAGAAGTGTAATTAAAAAGAAGAAAGCTAAACATCACCTAAACTTACACCAAAAGTGAGCGTTGATAATTGGTGTAAAATAACATAGTATTGCATCGCTAACAAATAGAAGGTAGCCAGCGATCACCGAACTTACATCTAAAGTGAGTGTTGATATTTGCTGTTTTTAATTGTATGACAGAAGTGTAATTAAGAAGAAGAGAGCTAAATATCACATAAATTTACACGAAAAGTGAGAGTTGATAATTGGTGTAAGTTTACGTAGGATTGGAGTGCAAACAAAAAGAAGAGAGCCTATGATCACCGAAACTTACATCTAAAGTGAGTGTTGACAGTTAGTGTTCATTTTTGTAGGACAGAAGTGTAACTAAAAAGATGAGAGCTTAATATCAACTAAACTTACAGCAAAAGTGAGCGTTGATAATTGGTAAAAGTTTACATAGAATTGAAGTGCAAAAAAAAAGAAAAGAGCCTATGATCACCGAAACTTACACCTAAAGTTAGTGTTGATAATTGGTGTAAAAAAAGATAGTATTGAAGCGGAAACAAAAAGAAGGTTGCCAACGATCAGCGAAACTTACACCTAAAGTGCGTGTTGATAATTGGTGTAAAATAGCAAAGTATTACAGCGCAAACAAAGAGAAGGTAGCCAATGATCACCGAATCTAACATATAAAGTGAGTGTTAATATTTGGTGTTTTTATTTTAAGGTCAGAAGTGAATTGAAATAGAAGAGAGCTAAATATCACCTAAACTTACACAAAAAATGAGCCTTGATAATTGGTGTAAGTTTACGTAGGATTGGAGTGCAAAGAAATAGAATAGAGCCTATGATCATCAAAACTTACACCTAAAGTGAGTGTTGATAATTCGTGTAAAACAAGATAGTATTGAAGCAGAAACAAAAGAAAGTAGCCAATGGTCACCGAAACTTACATCTAAAGTGAGTAATGATATTTGGTGTTCCAATTTGTAAGACAGAAGTGTAATTAAAAAGAATAGATGTAAATATCACCCAAACTTACACCAAAAGTAAGCGTTGATAATTGGTGTAAGTTTACGTAGGATTGGAGTGGAAACAAAGAAAGGAGAACCAACGATCAGCGAAACTTATACCTAAAGTGCGTGTTGATAATTGCTGTAAAATAACATAGTATGGCAGCCAAAACTAAAGCGAAGGTAGACAGTGATCACCGAAACTTACATCTAAAGTGAGTGTTGATACTTGGAGATCGTTTTTGTAGGACAGAAGTGTAATTAATAAGAAGAGAGCTAAATGTCACCTAAAATTACACCAATTGTGAGCGTTGATAATTGGTGAAAGTTCACGTAGGATTCTAGTGCAAGCAATATGAAGCGTCCCGAATGATCAGTGAAACTTACACCTAAAGTCAGTGTTGATAATTGGTTGAAAATAATATAGTATTGCAGCTCAAAGAAAACGAAGGTAGCCAATGTTCACTGAAACTTACATCTAAATTGAGTGTTTATACTTGGTGATCCTTTTTGTAGGACAGAAGAGTAATTAAAAAGAAGATTGCTAAATATCACCTAAACTTACACCAAAATTGAACGTTGATAATTGCTGTAAGTTTACATAGGATGTGAGTGCAAACAAAAAAAAGAGAGCCAATGATCACCGAAACTGACACCTAAAGTGAATGTTGATAATCGGTGTAAAATAACATAGTATTGCAGCGCAAACAAAAAAAAGGTAGCCAATGATCACCGAAAATTACATCTAAAGTGAGTGTTGTTATTTTGTGTTCGTTTTTGTAGGACAGAAGTTTAATTAAGAAGAAGAGAGCTAAACATCATCTAAACTAACACAGAAAGTGATTGTTGATATTTGGTGTAACTTTACGTAGGATTAGAGTTCAAACAAAAAGAAGAAAGTCAATGATCACAGAAACTTGCACTTAAAGTGAATGTTGATAATCGGTGTAAAATAACATAGTATTGCAGCGCAAACAAAAAGAAGGTAGCCAATGATCACCGAAAATTACATCTAAAGTGAGTGTTGTTATTTTGTGTTCGTTTTTGTAGGACAGAAGTTTAATTAAGAAGAAGAGAGCTAAACATCATCTAAACTTACACCAAAAGGGAGCATTGATAATTAGTGTCAGCTTACGTAGGAATAGAGTGCAAACAAGAAGAAGAGAGCAAATTGATCATCGAAACTTACACCTAAAGTGTGTGTTGATAATTGGTGTAAAAGAACATAGTATTTCAGCACACAAAAAAGAAAGTAGACAGTGATCACCGAAACTTACATCTAAAGTGAGTGTTGACATTTTGCGTTCCTTTTTTGTAGGAGAGAAGTGTAATTAAAAAGAAGAGAGCTAAAAATCAAATAAATTACACCAAAAGTGAGCGTTGATAATTGGTTTAACCCTATTTTGCATGGGGGGTGGGTAAATTTACCCCCCCAAATCAGAAAATTTGATTACTTCGAAACTACAAAAGCAATTGACTTTAAATTTTGGCCCAGTGAACAAAATTTAGTTGCACAACTTTTAAAAAAGAATTTAGTCCCCACCACCCCCCTCCCCCCTGACCACGCCCTCTTTTTGGGCGTGGGTGTAACATTTTTTATCCAATATAGCACTCTTTCTACTGTAACTTGACTTATACTAAGCCTTTCATGATCAAATTTCACAGTTGAGTAGACGACAACATGACGAAAATATGTCGGCTACATACTGACGTCACTGACGTCAATATGACGTCATTTTTTGCCGATGTCGTCATTTTCCAGAAAATCGCGATTTCAGAGTTTGTGATGACGTCATTACCATGTCACGTGACTAGACCAAATAAAAACATGTTTTTTGAGTAGATTTTATTAGTTGCTACTAGTATACGAAGTTTCATCCAGAAATACGAAGTAGTTCTCAAGATACAGCCCTGAGTTGACAAAACCGATTTTTTGCTTTTTTGGCGCCCTTTAGAAAGCCCTTTTAGGCCGAAATAAATATAAATTCTTTATGGAGTATAATTTACAATAAGTTTGGATTGATTTACATTAGTATTCGCTTTTGTAGGATAGAAGTGTAATTAAAAAGAAGAGAGCTAAATATCACTTAAAATTTCACCAAAAGTGAGCGTTGATAATTGGTGTATGTTTACGTAGGATTAGAGCGCAAACAAGAATAAGAGAGTCAACGATCAGCAAAACATAAACATAAAGTGAGTGTTGATAGTTGGTGTAAAATAACATAATGTTGAAACGAATACAAAAAGAAGGTAGCCAATTATCACCGAAACTTGTATCTAAATTGAGTGTTGATATTTAGTGTTCGTTTTTGTAGGACGGAAGATTAATCAAAAAGAAGAGAGCTAAACATCACCTAAACTAACACCAAAAGTGATTGTTGATATTTGGTGTAACTTTACGTAGGATTAGAGTTCAAACAAAAAGAAGAAAGTCAAAGATCACAGAAACTTGCACTTAAAGTGGATGTTGATAATAGGTGTAAAATAACATAGTATTGCAGCGCAAACAAAAAGAAGGTAGCCAATGATCACCGAAAATTACATCTAAAGTGAGTGTTGTTATTTTGTGTTCCTTTTTGTAGGACAGAAGTTTAATTAAAAAGAAGAGAGCTAAACATCATCTAAACTTACACCAAAAGGGAGCATTGATAATTAGTGTCAGCTTACGTAAGAATAGAGGGCAAACAAGAAGAAGAGAGCAAATTGATCATCGAAACTTACATCTAAAGTGAGTGTTGACATTTGGTGTTCTTTTTTTGTAGGACAGAAGTGTAATTAAAAAGAAAAAAGCTAAACATCATCTAAAATTTCACCAAAAGTGAGCGTTGATAATTGGTGTAAGTTTACGTAGGACTAGAGTGCAAACAAAAAGAGGAGAGCCAACGATGAGCGAAACTTAAACATAAAGTGAGTGTTGATAATTTGTGTAAAATAACATAGTATTGCAGCGCAAACAAAAAGAAGGTAGCCAATAATCAACAAAACTTTTATCTAAATTGAGTGTTCATATTTAGTGTTCGTTTTTGTAGGACGGAAGATTAATCAAAAAGAAGAGAACTAAACATCACTTAAAATTTCAACAAAAGTGATTGTTGATATTTGGTGTAACTTTACGTAGGATTAGAGTTCAAACAAAAAGAAGAAAGTCAATGATCACAGAAACTTGCACTTAAAGTGAATGTTGATAATCGGTGTAAAATAACATAGTATTGCAGCGCAAACAAAAAGAAGGTAGCCAATGATCACCGAAAATTACATCTAAAGTGAGTGTTGTTATTTTGTGTTCGTTTTTGTAGGACAGAAGTTTAATTAAGAAGAAGAGAGCTAAACATCATCTAAACTTACACCAAAAGGGAGCATTGATAATTAGTGTCAGCTTACGTAGGAATAGAGTGCAAACAAGAAGAAGAGAGCAAATTGATCATCGAAACTTACACCTAAAGTGTGTGTTGATAATTGGTGTAGAAGAACATAGTTTTTCAGCACACAAAAAAGAAGGTAGACAGTGATCACCGAAACTTACATCTAAAGTGAGTGTTGACATTTTGCGTTCCTTTTTTGTAGGACAGAAGTGTAATTAAAAAGAAGAGAGCTAAACATCAAATAAATTACACCAAAAGTGAGCGTTGATAATTGGTTTAAGTTTACGTAGGATTAGAGTTCAAACAAAAAGAAGATAGTCAATGATCACCGAAATTAGCACTTAAGGTTAGTGTTGATAATTGATGTAAAGGAACATAGTGTTGCAGCGTAAACAATAAGAAGGTAGACAATGATCACCGAAACTTACATCTAAAGTGAGTGTTGATAATTGCTGTACAAGAACATAGTATTGCAGCACAAACAAACAGAAGGTAACCAATGATCACAGAAACTTACATCTAAAGTGAATGTTGATATTTGGTGGTCTTTTTTGTAGGACAGAAGTGTAATTAAAAAGAAGAGAGCTAAACATCACCTAAAATTTCACCAAAAGTGAGCGTTGATAATTGGTGTAAGTTTACGTAGGATTAGAGTGCAAACAAAAAGAGGAGAGCCAACGATCAGTGAAACTTAAACATAAAGTGAGGGTTGATAATTGGTGTAAAATAACATAGTATTGCAGCGCAAACAAAAAGAAGGTAGCCAATAATCACCGAAACTATTATCTAAATTGAGTGTTGATATTTAGTGTTCGTTTTTGTAGGACCGAAGATTAATCAAAAAGAAGAGAGCTAAACATCACCGAAAATTTCATCAAAAGTGAGTGTTGATATTTGGTGTAACTTTACGTCGGATTAGATTTCAAACAAAAAGAAGATAATCAATGATTACAGAAACTTACACTTAAAGTGAATGTTGATAATTGGTGTAAAATAACATAGTATTGCAGCGCAAACAAAAAGAAGGTAGCCAATGATCACCGAAACTTACATGTAAAGCTAGTGTTGATATTTGGTGTTACTTTTTCTTAGAACAGAAGTGTAATTAAAGAGAAGAGAGCTAACAATCACCTAAACTTACAGGAAAAGTGAGCGTTGATAATAGGTGTAAGTTTACGTAGGAATGGAGTGCAAACAAAAACAAGTTAGCAAATGATCTCCGAAACCGACACCTAAAGTGAGTGTTGAGAATTGGTGTAAAATAACATAATATTTCAGCGCAAACAAAAAGAAGGTAGATAATGATCACCGAAACTTACATCTAAAGTGAGTGTTGATATATGGTGTTCCTTTTTTGTTGGACGGAAGTGTAATTAAAAAGGAGAGAGCTAAATATCACCCAAACTTACACCAAAAAAGAGCGTTCATAATTGGTGTAAGGTTACGTAGGATAAGAGTGTCAACAAAAAGAGGAGAGCCAACGATCAGCGAAACTTACACCTAAAGTGAGTGTTGATAATTGGTGTAAATGAACATAGTATTTTAGCTCACAAATAAAGAAGGTAGACAATGATCATTGAAGCTTACAATTAAAGTGAGTGTTGACATATGGTGTTCCTTTTTTGTAGGACAGAAGTGTAATTACAAAGAAGATAGCTAAATATCATCTAACTTTACACCAAAGGTGAACGTTGATAATTGGTGTACGTAAGATTAGAGTGCAAAAAAAAGAATAGAACCAATGATCACCGAAACTTACACATAAAGTGAGTGTTGATAATTGGTGTAAAATAACAAAGTATTGCAGCGCAAACAAAAAGAAGGTAGCCAATAATCACCGTAACTTTCATGTAAAGAGAGTGTTGATATTTGGTGTTCGCTTTTGTAGCACGGAAATGTAATTAAAAAAAAGAGAGTTAAATATCAAATAAACGTACAACAAACGTGAGCGTTAATAATTCGTGTAAGTTCACGTAGCATTGGAGTGCAAACAAAAAAGAAGAGAGCCAATGATCACCGAAACTTACACCTAAAATGAGTGTTCATAATTGTTGTAAAATTAGATAGTATTGCAACAGAAATATAGAGAAGGTAGCCAATGATCACCGAAACGTACATGTAAAGTGAGTGTTGATATTTGATGTTCGTTTCTGTAGGACAGAAGTGTAATTAAAAAGAAAAGAGCTAAATATGACTTAATCTTACACCAAAATTGAGCGTTGATAATTGGTGTGAGTTTACGTAGGATTGGAGTGCAAACAAAAAGAAGAGAGACCATGATCAACAAAACTAACACCTAAAGTGAGTGTCGATAATTGGTGTAAAGTAACATAGTATTGCAGCGTAAACAAATAGAAGGTAACCAATGATCTCAGAGACTTACTTCTAAAGTGAGTGTTGATATTTGGTGTTCGTTTTTGTAGATCAGAATTGTAATTAAAAAAAAAGAGAGCTAAACATCACCTAAACTTACACCAAAAGTGAGTGTTGGGAATTGGTGTAAAATAACATAGTATTGCAGCGCAAACAAAAAGAAGTTATCCAAGGATCACCGAAACTTACATTTAAAGGGAGTATTAGTATTTGGTGTTCATTTTTGTTAGAAAGAAGTGTAATTAAAACGGAGAGAGCTAAACATCACCAAAACTTACACCAAAAGTGAGCGTTGATAATTCGTGAAAGCTTACGTAGGATAGGAGTGCAAACACAATTAAGGGAGCCGATGATCGCCGAAACTTACACCTAATGTGAGAGTTGATAATTGGTGTAAAAGAACATAGCATTGCAGAACAAACAAAAAGAAGGTAGTCAATAATCACCGAAAATTACATCTAAGGTGATTGTTGATATTTGGTGTTCGTTTTGGTAGGATAGAAGTGTAACTAAAATGAAGAGAGCTAAACATCACATAAGCTTACACCAATAGTGGGCGTTGATAACTCTTGTAAGTTTACGAAGGATTGGAGTGCAAACAAAATGGAGAGAGTCAATGATCAATGAAACTTACACCTAAAGTGAGTGTTGGTAACCGGTTTAAAATAACATAGTATTGCAGAGCAAACAAAAAGAAGGTAGCTAATAATCACCGAAACTTACATCTAAAGTGGTTGTTGATATTTGGCGTTGGTTTTTGTTAGACAGAAGTGTAATTAAAAAGAAGAGAGCTAAACATCACCTAAACTTACATCAAATGTGAGCGTTGTTAACTGCTGTAGGTTAACGAAGGATTGGAGTGCAAACAAAATGCAGAGAACCAATAATCACTGAAACTTACACCTAAATTGAGTGTTGTTAATTCGTGTAAAGTAACATAGTATTGCAGCACAAACAAATAGAAGGTAACCAATGATCACAGAAACTTACATCTAAAGTGAGTGTTGATATTTGGTGTTCGTTTTTGTAGATCAGAATTGTAATTAAAAAGAAGAGAGCTAAACATCACCTAAACTTACACCAAAAGTTGGCGTTGAAAACTGTTGTAAGTTTTCGGAGGTTTGGAGTGCAAACAAAATGGGGAGAGCCAATGATCACCGAAACTTACACCTAAAGTGAGTGTTGGTAATTTTATTAAAATAACATAGTATTGCAGCGCAAACAAAAATAAGGTATACTAGTATCACCGAAATTTACATCTGAAGTCAGTGTTTATATTGGGTGTTCGTTTTCGTAGAACAGAAGTGTAATTAGAAAGAAGAGAGCTAAACATCACGTAAACTTACACCAAATTTGAGCGTTGAAAATTCACGAAAGCTTACGTAGGATTGGAGTGCAAACAAAAAGAAGACAGCCAATGATCACCGAATTGCAGCATTTGAGCAGATGATTCTTGGTTTACATATTACATCGAAGTTATACAATCTCGGAATCATTATCCATTACTGTGATTATCGAGAATTCTTGAATGGCGGAGTGATGCCGGAAGACTGTAAAGAGGCTGTACAGGATTTATCTCCGGATGCTATCAATTCATTAATAAGCTTACGCGAAGCAGTTTGTCCCAACCGTAGATCAATATTTGTAGATATTCCCGTTTCCAATCTGTACGAATTTCCCAACATCGGTTACATCCCCCTTGATATACTATTCAGAGGAGAATCGATCACATTCCAAATCCCGAATTATGTTTGGTTGATCAGGAACGAATGGATTCATCGCAGCGATAATTGATGTAAAATAACATAGTATTGCATCGCAAACAAAAAGAAGGTATCAAAGGATCAACGAAACTTACATCTAAAGTGAGTGTTGATATTTGGTGTCCGTTTTTGTAGGACAGAAGTGTAATTTAAAAGAATAGAGCTAAACATCACCTAAACTTACACCAAAAGTAGGCGTTGATAACTCTTGTAAGTTTACGAATGATTGGAGTGCAAACAAAATGGAGAGAGCCAATGATCACTTGAACTTATACCTAAAGCGAGTGTTGGTAACTGGTGTAAAATAACATAGTATTGCAGAGCAAACAAAAAGAAGGTAGACAATAATCACCGGAATTTACATCTAAGGTGAGTGTTGATATTTGATGTTCGTTTTTATAGGACAGAAGTGTAATTAAAAAGAAGAGAGCTAAACATCACCTAAACTTACACCAAAATTAGGCGTTGATACCTCGTGAAAGTTTACAAAGTATTGGAGTGCAAATAAAATGGAGAGAGCCAATGATCACTGAAACTTACACCTAAAGTGAGTGTTGGTAATTGGTGTAAAATAACATAGTATTGCAGCGCAAACAAAAAAAGGTATCCAAGTATTACCGAAATTTATATCTAAAGTTAGTGTTGATATCGGGTGTTCGTTTTTGTAGGAGAGAAGTGTAATTAGAAAGAAGAGAGCTAAACATCACCTAAACATACACCAAATTTGAGCGTTGATAATTCCTGAAAGCTTACTTAGGATTGGAGTCCAAACAAAAAGAAGAGAGCCAATGATCACCGAAACTTAGACCTAAAGTGACTGTTGATAATTGCTGTAAAAGAACATAGTATTGCAGTGCAAACAAATAGAAAGTAACCAATAATCACCGAAATTTAAATCTAAGGTGAGTGTGGATATTTGATGTTCGTTTTTGTAATATAGAAGTGTAATTAAATAGAAGAGAGCTAAACATCACTTAAACTTACAAGAAGAGTGAGAGTTGATAATTGGTGTAGGTTTACGAAGGATTGGAGTGCAAACAAAATGGAGAGAGCCAATGGTCACCGAAACTTACACCAGAAGTGTGTGTTGATAATTGGTGTAAAATAACATAGTATTTCAGCGCAAACAATAAGAGGGTAGCCAATGATCACCGAAACTTACATCTAAAGTGAATGTTGATATTTAGTGTTCCTTATTGTTGGACCGAAGTGTAGTTAAAAAAGGAGAGCTAAACACCACCAAAACTTACACCAAAAGTGAGTGGGGATAGTTGGTGTATGTTTACGAAGAATTGGAGTGCAAACAAAAAGAAGACAGCCAATGGTCACCGAAACTGACACCTGAAGTAAGTGTTGATAATTGGTGTAAAATAACATAGTATTTCAGCTCAAACAAAAAGAAGGTAGCCAATGATCACCGAAGCTTACCTCTAAAGTAAGTGTTGATATTTGCTGTTCGTTTTTGTAGGACAGAAGTGTAGTTAAAAAAAGAGAGCTAAACACCACCAAAACTTACACCAAAAGTGACTGTGGATAGTTGGTGTAAGTTTATGAAGAAATGGAACGGACACAAAAAGAAGAGTGCCAATGATCACCGAAACTTACCCCTAAAGAGAGTGTTGGTAACTAGTGTATAATAATATAGTATTGCAGCGAAAACAAAAAGAAGGTAGACAATGATCACCCACACTTAAATCTAAAGTGTGTGTTGATATTTTGTGTTCGTTTTTGTAGGACAGAAGTGTAATTAAAAAGAAGGTAGCTGAATATCACATAAACTTACACTGAAAGTGAACGTTGATAATCGGTGCAACTTTACGTAGGATTGGAGTGCAATTGAAAAGAAGAGACCTAATAATCACCGAAACTTAAATCTAAAGTGAGAGTTGACAATTGGTGTAAAATAACATAGAATTACAGTGAAAACCAAGAGAAGGTAGCCAATGAACATTGACACTTACATCTAAAGTAAGTGTTGATATTTAGTGTTCGTTTTTGTAGGACAGCAGTGTAATTTAAAAGAAGAGAGCTAAACATCACCTAAACTTACACAAGAAGTGAGTGTGGATATTTGCTGTAAAATTACGAAGAATTGGACTGGAAACAAAAAGAAGAGAGCCAATGATCACCGAAAATTACAAATAAAGTGATTTTTGATAATTGGAGTAAATTAACATAGTATTGCATTCGAAACAAAAAGATGGTAGCCAATGATCACCGAAACTTACATCTACAGTGAGCGTTGATATTTGGTGTACCTTTTTGTAGGTCAGAAGTGTAATTAAAAAGAAGAGAGCTAAATATCACCTAAACTTACACCAAAAATGAGCGTTGATAATTGGTGTAAGTTGACGTAGGATTGGAGTACAAACAAAAAGAAGAGAGGCAATCATCATCGAAACTTATACCAAAAGCAAATGATGATAATTGGTGTAAAGTAACATAGTGATGCAGCACACACAAAAAGAAGGTAGCCAATGATCACCAAAACTTACATCTAAAGTGAGTGTTGATATTTGGTGTAAGTCTATGAAGGAATGGAGTGCAAACAAAAAGAAGATTGCTGATAATCACCGAAACTAACACCTAAAGTGAGTGTTGGCAATTGGTGAAAAATAACATAGTATTGCAGCGCAAACAAGGAAAAGGTAGCCAATGATCAATGAATCTTACATCTAAAGTGAGTGTTGTTATTTGGTGTTCGTTTTTGTAAGACAGCAGTGCAATTAAAAAGAAGAGAGCTAAACTTCACATAAACTTACACCAAAAGTGAGCGTAGATAATTGCTGTAAGATTGCGAAGAATTGGATTGGAAACAAAAAGAAGTGAGTCAATGTTCATCGAAACTTACACCTAAAGTGAGATTTGATATTTGTTGTTCCTTTTTGTAGGACAGAAGTGAAATTTAAAAAAAAAGAGTTAATTATCACCTAAGTTTACACAAGAATTGAGCATTGATAATTGGTGTAATTATACGTAGGATTGGAGTGCAAACAAAAAGAATAGTGCCAATAATCACCAGAACTTACACCTAAAGTGAGTGTTGGCAATTGGTGTAAAATAACATAGTATTGCAACGCAATCAAGAAGAAGGTAGCCAATGATCAATGAATCTTACCTCTACAGTGAGTGTTGATATTTGGTGTTCGTTTTTGTAAGACAGCAGTGTAATTAAACAGAAGAGAGCTTAATTTCACATAAACTTACACCAAAAAAGAACGTGGATATTTGCTGTAAGTTTACGAAGAATTGGAGTGGAAACAAAAACCAGTGAGCCAATGATCATCGAAATTTACACCTAAAGTGAGTTTTGATATTTGGTGTTCCTTTTTGTAGGACAAAAGTGTAAGTTAAAAAAAAAAAGAGCTAATTATCACCTAAATTTACACAAGAAGTGAGCATTGATAATTGGTGGAATTATACGTAAGATTGGAGTGCAAACAAAAAGAATAGTGCCAATAATCACCGAAATTTACACCTAAAGTGAGTGTTGGCAATTGGTGTAAAATAACATAGTATTGCAGCGAAAACAAGAAGAATGTAGCAAATGATCACTGAATCTTACAAACAAAGTTAGTGTTTATATTTGGTGATCGTTTTTGTAAGACATCAGTGTAATTAAAAAGAAGAGATCTAACATGACCTAAACTTACACAAAAAGTGAGCGTGGATAATTGCTGTAACTTTACGAAGAATTTGAGTGGAAACAAAAAGAAGTGAGCCAATGATCATCGAAACATACACCTAAAGTGAGTTTTGATAATTGGTGTAAAATAACATAGTATTGCAGCAGAAACAAGAAGAAGGTAGCCAATGATCACTGAATGTGACAACTAAAGTGAGTGTTGATATTCGTTGTTCGTTTTTGTAGGACAGCAGTGTAATTAAAAAGAGGAGAGCTAAACATCACCTAAACTTACACCAAAGTGAGCGTTGATAATTGGTGTAAGTTTGCGGAGGCTTGGAGTGCAAACAAAAAGAAGAGACCCAATCATCATCGAAACTTATACCAAAAGCAAGCGTTGATAATTGGTGTAAAATAACATGCTGTTGCAGCGTAAACAAAAAGAAGGTAGCCAATAATCACCGAAACTTACATCTAAAGTGAGTGTTGATATTTGGTGTAAGTTTATGAAGAATTGGGGTGCAAAAAAAATGAAGAGAGCCAAGGATCACAGAAACTTACACCTAAAGTCAGTTTTCATAATTGGTGTAAAATATCATAGTACTGCACCCCAAACAGAAAGAAGGTAGCCAATGATCACCGAAACTTGCATCTAAGGTGAGTGTTGATATTTCGTGTTCGTTTTTGTAGGAAAGAAGTGTAATTAAAAAGAAGAGAGCTAAATATCACATAAAATTACACCAAAAGTGAGCGTTGATAATTATTGTAAGTTTACGTCAGATTAGAGTGCAAACAAAATGAAAATAGCCAATGATCACAGAAAATTACACCTAAAGTGAATGTTGATAATTGGTGTAAAATAACATAGTATTGCAGCGCAAACAAAAAGTAGGTAGCCAATGATCACCGAAAGTTACATCTAAAGTCTGTGTTGATATTTGGTGTTCCTTTTTTGTAGGTCAGAAGTGTAATTAAAAAGAATAGAGCTAAATATCACCTAAAATTTCACCAATAGTGAGCGTTGACAATTTGTGTAAGTTTACGTAGGATTAGAGTGGAAACAAAAAGATGAGAGCCAATCATCATCGAAACTTACATCAAAAATGAGCGTTGATTATTGTTGTAAAACAACATAGTGTTGCAGCGCAAACAAAAAGAAGGTAGCAAGTGCTCACCGAAACTTACATCTAAAGTCAGTGTTGATATTTGGTGTAACTTTATGAAGGATTGGAGTGCAAACAAAATGAAGAGAGCCAAGGATCACCGAATCTTACACCTAAAGTCAGTTTTCATAATTGGTGTAAAATATCATAGTACTGCACCCCAAACAGAAAGAAGGTAGCCAATGATCACCGAAACTTGCATCTAAGGTGAGTGTTGATAATTGGTGTAATATTACGTAGGATTGAGGTGCAAACAAAAAGAAGGGTGCTAATAATCACCGAAATTTACACCTAAAGTGAGTGTTGGCTATTGGTGTAAATAACATAGAATTGCTGCCCAAGCAAGAAGAAGGTAGCCAATGATCACTGAATCTAACATCTAAAGTGAGTGTTGATGATTGGTGTTCGTTTTTCTAGGACAGCAGTGTAGTTAAAAAGAAAAAAAGCTAAACATCACCTAAACTTACACCAAAAGTGAGCGTTGATAATTGGTATAAGTTTACGTAGGATTAGAGTGCAAACAACAAGAAGATAGACAATGATCACCGGAAATTACACCTAAAGTGAGTGTTGATAATTGGTGTAAAATAACATAGTATTGTAGCGCAAACAAAAAGATGGTAGCCAATGATCACCGAATATTACATCTAAAGTGAGTGTTGATATTTGGTGTTCGTTTTTGTATGACAGGAGTGTAATTAAAAAGAAGAGAGCTGAACATCACCGAAACTAACATCTAAAGTGAGTGTTGATATTTGGTGTAAGTTT
>JANSTP010005573.1:0-26784 GCA_025330745.1 Cladonema radiatum
TATTGTTGATACCCGTTTCTAATAAATAGTGAAGAAGCTATAATTCATTAAATAGATAAATAATAGCGAAAAACTTCACACCCTAAAAGTTTTTTGAAAGTCAAATTTTGAGCATAAAATAGATATATTCATTCATAAAAGCCATTTTTTCTAAGAATCAGGCAGGTTGAAAGAGTCATATCAATAAATTTTGCTGAAACTTCTTTATTTGAATCCCAACACTATATAATCTGCCACTGAAAAATATTATTTACATATTCACTATACTTGCTGAAATAATGGCCTTCAAAAATACAGCGAACGCTTACACAGATTTTGATTCTAAAGATTTTGCAGTATTATTGGGCCTTTTTTTGCCACCGCCATAACGTTCCCATGCATTTTATTTGATATTCTAGAAATACCAAAGGACTTGTAGCAAAAAAACTAATCAAATTTTCGCTGATTTTAAGCCCCAATTTATCCGAACGCCAACACTTTCCGTCAGATATTTTAATTGAGTTATAAACTATGCGTAGTTATTTTCTAGAAAAAGTTGAAACACCAGTGAGAAAGTCTTGGCATCAGCAGAAATTTAAAACCAAAGTTTAAAATTTTTTCTCTGGACAGCCAAATGAATTGCGAAGTTCCGGCGACGTCCACACATAAATTTTATGTATTTTATGTTTTTAGAATATATAGGTTTCCCTTGTTACAATTCTGAAAAGAAACCCATGGGAAGTATCCATCCCGATACAAAAGAAACGCATCCGGACAAATATGGCATTATTTTAGAATTGTGTTTTTATTGTTATAAGCTACAATTCAACTTTTAATTCAATTCAGATTCTTACAAAAAATTTTTCATAAAAAGTGAGAGAGTGAACCCATTTTCAATCTATTTATTTTTAGAAGTGAAAAAATTGCTGCAACAGTTATATTAAATAAAAGGGTATGTGCTCTGAGTGAAAAAGTTGATGCAACAGTTATATAACGCAAAAAGAGTAAGTGCTCTGAGATACTATATACAAAACATAAAATATTTTGTTTATATTAATGTTATTCCTTCCTTTTATAAATTAACATCACTTGCACCCTGCAAATAAAAAATGTATTGTATGGATACAGTAAACAATTATGGAGATTATGGATATACATTTATTTGCCGAGTGTCAAAAGGGAGATTTATATTTCCATTCGATTTATAATCTAGGGAGGGTTTATAAGAAGGTAGTAAAGAAATAGTTTTATTCATGAGGGACAACAATGACAAATTTAAGGAACAGGGGTAGAATTTTTTAGGTTAACTAAAAACAGAAGTGATACCTGAATAAGGAGTAAGTTAGTATGTTACAAAACAGGTATTTGATGCATAACAATTTTTTGAGGGAATGCCATGAGGGCTCCATAACAAAAAGAACAGGGGTGTTAGAAAGTAGTTTCATAGTTAAATATCTTCAGAAAACTACAAGCGGCAGGGATGCAGGCATGAGGGACTGGTAAAAATTTTATATGAAAAGTTTATGATGGGTAACAATATTGTGACTTATAACGAAATGGGACGGGTATTATTAGGAATATTTGTTACATTTATTATTTTAGTTTTACGATATTAGTATTACTACAAGTTGGGTTTCAAGGTACATTCCTGCCAAAAATTTTATTTGCTTATTCGATAGAAAATTCACTTTTGTACTTATTCTGAAAAATTCATTTAAAAATGTGCACTATGTGTCGAGATATAACCATTTGAAAAAGTTCATTCATTCACAAATGTAAACAAACAAAAAAGGGCCCTTTTTCGATAACTTTGAGCGTCCATAACTCAACAATCAGATTGAGTTTTCATGCGAAATTTTCAGTGATTGCTCAAAATACAGAATTCTATCGAATTCGCAATAAAATTTTCGTCGGGAATGTACCTTTAAGTTAGATTTAAAGTTGAATGACTCAAATAAGCTTCAGTAAATAAAACAAGTTAGCACGAATACCGTTACTGAATTAGGTCTTAGCATTATTAAGCTCCAATAATTGCTCACGACCATTTCCTGAAGGAAAAGTACTGCGTTTGCAAGAAAAACGGACATGTGAGATTTAACTCAGAAGCCAAGGATTCATCATTGTACCCAAACATCAATAAAAGCATTTCGATGTGTAAGGAGGCTTTCAAAGGAGGGCTATTTCAGTAAAAAAGGGAGAAAATGAAAAAGGGGGTGATACTTGTAAATGATTTAATATTCTACCAGTAAGAAAGAGCGAAAGGATGCAAGATGGAAAAATTTGAAATTTCTTTATCCTATATTTTTTTGGTTATTTTTTGCCATCGCATTCTAAATCAGTACAGAAATTGTTTAGATTGGTATTAGCACGTCTCTTGTCTTTCGCTCAAAAAAAGGTATTTTTTGTTTATTTATTCATTTTATTTTATATTTTTTTTTGGGGGGGGGGTGGGGGTGCATTTCGTTATAGGCCTATTACTATTTATACTATTACAACCGAAAGTATTCATTCTTTAAAGCAGTGTTTTTGACAAGTATACAAATATTTAATTTAAAATAGCCATAAGCATACATTTTGACATCTATGACAAGAACATTTAATAACATTTGTACAGCCCCTTTCAACTAAGCACCTTTCTCGGCATCTGGCATTTGTAAATTCCCTGAGCGCTATCTTCCGCATTTGCAATATTGTTAACACTATTTGTACCAGGGTTGGATTAACTTTAATAGCTTTTGAGCTATAACAGCTTACTAACCATGTTTGTTGTGGTTTTTGATCTAGCGACAGAGGTGGGGGGGGGCTCAAGATCATGTTGACGTTATGCAATAAAACTTTGCCTACTAATACTACTACACTTGATGCACAAAATTATGTCACAATTATTTTGATGACCTCATCACTATGACGATCACATCCGCACAAGAAATTAGTGGTATGGACTTTAGTGATTTTTGCACGTGAGTTGCCCTACTGTCAATATTTTTTCTCAAAGATCAGCTTTTATTCTAAAGTTGCGATGCTCTATCAGAATTTATCCACATAAAGAATATTCAAGCATTCAATTCTTTGTTTTATAAAAATGTTCCCTGTAACTAATCAACTTTTCTGCAAATTAAGATCCCAAACTGGACCATTGCCACCGTTCTGGGGGTCAAAACTACATTGAACTTGGTCACAACACTGACTAGATCTTAAACCTACATCGGTACATGGGTTTTTAGAAAAAAATTAATAGTGTAAAGCTTACAGGTGATAGAGGTACATGGGTTGGGACGTTGGGTATTGGTGTAATCCGCTGCAAATACACCCATCACTCAAGGACCTTAGTAAGCTAATTTGTGCCGACTTTGCTGGAAAAATCCAATCTTTCTTCATTTAAAACAAGAAATTAAGGATTAAAAGACTATTAGTTGCCATATAATAAAGTAGATAAGAGGTATTAGAAATAAAAGTTGTGTTGCATTTTTTCCAGCCGCATGTTACTGCAAAAAACGCACTAAAAGTAGTTTTTGTAAACGTTACTAGTATATGATTATATTGCCACCTTTGATGATGGCATTATTATTGAAATCATTCACATGTGTAGAAAATGGTTTGACCTGTCAGTTTGAACTATTAGTATGTTAGTGTTTTCTCATATTTATCATGGTTCATAATTTACGGAGGGGAGGCAAAAGGAGGTCTTTAGATGGTGAAATAGTCGAGGTTACAAATAGGGAAAACATAGTTTGCATAAAAATTACTTTGCTGAAGTTCATCACTAAAATTGTTATTAAAATGGCATAGATTCATTTATTATTCTTCAGAAAATGTTTTGACGAAAAATTGGACCTGTTTGTTTTCTAAACTAAGTTCTTGCAGGTGAAAATTCCCTTATGTTACTTAAATCAGGGTTTAAATCTTGAGGTTTTTTTGAAAAGAAAAATATTATTCATCCTATACTTGAGGTGGGTGTGAGGTTTAAAATATTTATTTTCATGCCATTGAAAAACATGCCAAGTTTCATGCTTTTAGCAAGAAGGGGAAAAAATCGCACTGATTAACTGCACTATCAAGTCTAAATAATTTATGGCCGAATATTTAATTGTAAATTACAGTCTGTGACATCTTGACTGTACATAACCTTTATTAAAACATTTGTTAATATTTTAGGGAACTTTTTTTCGTAAAAGACCCTCTCAAAACTGTAAATTTTATGAAATATCAATATTTCAACTGCCTAAACTTTGGTTAAAAGAATAACTCTGAATTTATCATTAAATAAAATAAAGGTAAAAACTTCATCTTGAATAAAATTCGAGACTCTCTTCATAAATCTTAAAGACTAAATCTGCTATATATTCTATTTACAAAAGGATTTAAAGACGTATACAATCAACTTCGAACTCAGGTCCCTTTCTTTCATTGTTAGATTATCTTATTCTCACTGCCCCTTCTTTTTGCAGAAGCAACGATTAATTGTCTATGTGTTTCAGAATTCCATGTACTGCAGCTTCTTGTTTCGGTCTATAAGATTGCATATAGTCATTCAAAGGCTCGATATTCTCATGTGAGGTATTTACAAGATGATTTCTTCGTTTGGACTGTCCTGTTCATATTGCACTTCTAGTGATTTTCATTGGAAATTACTTTTAGTTTAGCACCACGAATATTTTTGTCTTTTCCGTGTATCAACTTGCTTGCTCAACCTATATTCCATCTGCTACAGGGTAAAATCTCGCCCTTTATCAAAACGAGTTCTCCTAGTTCAATGTCATGACTTTTTCGTTTGTAGATATTGCAATGACGTTCTCTTAATTCGGTTAAATATTCTTTCAATAAAGACTTCCAAAAATTTCGAACTAATGTTTAAATGTCTTTAAATCTTTTACCGTAATTACATTGCTCATTGTCATGTATGTCCGGTATTTTTGAGTTGATGTTTCGTCCATAGATTAGATGCGAAGGAGTGATGATCGTATCTGGAATATCGTCGTAGATATAGCACAGTGGTCGGAAATTTAAAATACTTTCGATTTCAGCAACTATCGTAGAAAGTTCTTCGGAATTAAGTTTGTTCTTCATGGGTGTTTTTCTCATTGTCCGTTTCACAATCTGTATCAATCTTTCCAGAACCCTTCCCACCACTGAGAACGTTCTAGGATAAATTCCCATTCTGTATTTAATTTGCAAATATAATTCTGGACTTCTTTGCTCATGAAATTCTTTGCATTATCGCTTATAAAAAATTTTGGAATACCAAATTGAGATGTGAATCGTTTTAGACTGTTTATGAAAGCCCTGGCAGATGTATCAGAGACTACATCTAAGCAAACGGCTCGTGTACTTGAACATGTATATAATGCGACATAGACTTTGTATAAATTGGTACAATTGTGTTCAAAAATATTTTTCACGAGAAGAGGTCCCATAAAATCAACTCCGGTATGAGAAAATGAAAAATCAATATTGACACGGTATGATGGTAACGGCGGTGCAGGTAGCATTTTGAACGGCTTCGAGTTTTCTTTGGCGCAAATGAAATAGTTTTGATGACCTTCTTAACGGTTTGTCGTCCTTGCGTTACCCAAAATTTCTGACGCAGTTCGGTTAAAGTGTCTTTCAAACCGGAATGTAGTTTACGTTCATGGCATTTCCATATGATCATTTTCGTCACGTGACTGTTTTTCTGTAGAAGAATTGGAAATGGCAAGCAAGAATTTTCTAAACGTCCTTTCACCTTCAATAATCCATCTTTGTCTTGAAAAACGTTTAGACTTTTGAAGAGATCTTGATACTTATGCTTTTGTCATAAATAAAAGTGTTGTTCGTTTAAAAGTAAAAGATTTTCAGATTCTTTCAATTCGCTCAGAAAAATAAATTCGTTCAAATGTCGTCTAGTAGATTTTCGAGTACAGTTATGAATAAATCTTCGAACATAAGAAATAAATCAAATAAGCTTGTCATAAGAACTGTATTTCGAAACGTTGATAATATTATAGAGATCAATGTCAATAATTGTTGATTCTTCCTTTTCTTCCATTAAATTGATCCTATATTGAACAATGTCCTGAGATGGCCAAATGCTATCACGGTTAGATAAAAAATTTGGTCCATTCAACCAGAATTGCAACAAATGGTCTTTAGAAAGATCTAAACCACAACTTGGAATATCTGCGGGGTCATTAATTCCGGGTCAGTGAAACCATTTTATATCAGGAAGGTTATCCCGAATTTTATTTACCCGCGTTTGAATGAATTGTATCCAAGTTTTATTTTTGTTATTAATCCAATAAACACAGTCAGCCAAATCAGTCCAACAAAAAATTTCAATGTGAGGAAATTAGTTCTAAACGAGGTACTGTCAGAAGATTTCTATCAACAGGGGTGACCTTCGTTTTCCATAAGAGAATTTTTATTAAAACTTGATCTTTAACAATAATTTGCACGTACTGCAGCTTCTTGTTTCGGTCTATGAGATTGCATATAGTCATTCAAAGGCTCGATATTCTCATGTGAGGTATTTACAAGATGATTTCTTCGTTTGGACTGTCCTGTTCATATTGCACTTCTAGTGAGCAAAGCGGTGTCATTGGCCGATTTAATGTGATGGCCTTTTCATTGGAAATTACTTTTAGTTTAGCACCAAGAATATTTTTGTCTTTTCCGTGTATCAACTCGCTTGCTCAACCTATAATCCATCTGCTACAAGGTAAAATCTCGCCCTTTATCAAATTTTCATTAAAACTTGATCTTTAACAATAATTTGCAAATAAACAACACAACCATATGTCTTCCTACTGGCATCACTAAGCCTATGCATTTCTATTTTCAAATCGTCATTGAAAGTAAAATCGTTCAAATAATATCGATGTAAACCAATTACAGGAAAATGAGACAAAAAACTTAATATGCCTTTCCAATCATTAAGATATTCCCCATGTAATGGAACATTCCAATTTAATTTATTTTGAAAAAATAACTTGATGTGTACGGTAGCTGGAGAACATATCCCGAAGGGATGAAAGATACTTCCAACAAATTTTAACACATCTGGTTTTGTTACTTGCAATAAGTGTGAATAGGCATTAATGAGTTCTGAAAAGTCAAATTCGAAAAGATCTTCTTTAATACACCACTTAACGCCCAATATTTTATGAGACCTCTTTTTTGTCTGAATCTCTTGATTAAACTATTCATTTTTCATAAGTGTCAAGTTTATTTTGCAATTGCTCGGAATTTGTCAACCATTTACGTAAATTAAAACTAGCCTCTCTCATAGTAGTTTTTGCAAACAAATAATATAAAAAAGCTTCTTCCTAAGTCGCCTTGCCACTAATACAGTCGTCCATGTAAAGGTCTGATAAGAACTGATTGACGTTTTTGTTATCAGTCTTCACATATTTATGCACATGGTACTAGATCGTACTTCCCAAAATAGAAGGGGCGCAATTTAAGCCAAATAGAAGTGAGGTTGAACGTTTAACAATTACATTTGACTTTTTAATGGTAATGTCATCTAACCATAAAAATCACAGAAAGTCTCTATCTTTCTCATGAATTCACCAAAAGAAATTTGTAAGCTCGGCACTTGATAAAAATTTCAAAGACTTTTTGCAAAAGACATGGTCCTGTTTCTAAGAGTTCATTCAAGGAGGGACCATATCTATTAGAGCTGGCGTCAAAAACAACACAAGTTTTTGTCGTTGTACGGTCCGTTTTAACTATCTCTCCATGTGGGAGATAAAAGCATTCTCAAGACTGAGATACACCAGAGTGTTCTACCGTTTCTATAATGTTATTCAGTTCGTAATTTTTAAAGATATTTTCGTATTCGCTCAAAAGTGCTGGAGTTTTATGAAGTCTCTGGACTAAGGAGTGCAACCTTTGTTGACTAGCTTTAAAGTTATCTGGTAGTTGTAGAGAATTTGTTTTCCATGGAAGTGAGACTGAGTAATGATTGTTTTGAAAATCAATGGATGATGTGAATGAATCAAGAGCTTTGCTATGATGCAATTGATGGGTCCATGGTATCACTGCTTTCAATTTCCCAAAATTGACGAACGTCTTTCAACAAAGCTTCATCCCTAGACTTAGAATGATCTTCCAAAACCGTTTGATCACAATCACAGCTCAGTTTTAAAATATGTGTGCTAACAAAATCAATTTGAACAGTTCTCGCGCCAACACTTCCACTTAAAACCCAACCTAAAGTTGTTTTCATCGCAACAGGTCCTTCTTTACCACGTCTATGTTCCCCCGAAAGAAAAAACTACAAAAAAATCTCCGCCTGTCAAAACATCAATATCAAGATTAGAATTTCCGTGAGCAGAATCAGCTAAAGGCAAATCAATTAACTGTTTGTAAGAGGCTTGGGCCAGCTCTATAGTTTGACATGAAATCCGAGAACAAATAGTTGGTACGACTGTCAATTCAACCTTGAGGGGATTTTCGTGTCTTTTGTTCGTTATATTTGCGTGAACAATATCAAGAGTTCTCATCACCTCGTTGTTTCCTTCAAAAGGTTTTAATGTTTTTCTTTCTGTTCTTTCAGTTTTTAAATTCAATTGATTTCGCAAAGACTCGTTAATAAGACCCTAATTTCTTTTTTAAAGGAGGGATTGCCGTCATTTGATATCACAGCTTGAGCAGTTTGCAATTACATATTATCGTTTTTATTAAATGAAAGCAATGAGGTATTATGTTCTGTTCCTTTGTTTTGATCCATGTGTACGTGTCATTCGTAATGGTTTCTTTCATTCTGGAAATTACAAGTCGAAATGTGATGTTTTGCATTACATTTGAATCATCTGCTTCTTGACGTACACTCTGACACCTTGTGCCCAGTCCTCAGGCAAACAAAGCATTCACCTTTTTGTCGCAGGATAGCTTTTTGCGAATTGACGTCGGTGATTTTTGTACAATTCGAACTTGTGTGATCTCCACAACAATAGGAACAATTGACTCTCCCTTGCGCTCCGTTGTATATGGCAGAAGCAGAGAAGCTGCCAGTCTTCCTTTCTCTCTCAATAGTCTTGCCTGATAATTGTAAGTGTGGCATGTACGAGCAAAGCTCCCAAGTATTGATTTCTTTCCTTAAAACATCGAGCAAAATGTCTACATCCCATTCGTCATGGCTGGCCATTGCGCAGGTAATATCCAGTCGAATTCATTGTCGTTTTCAACTGACGGAGTTTTTAGTTTTGCTCACGTAAGCATACTAAACATCGTTCAGAAATGTTACCTAGGTGTTTTTGAAACTTTACCTTCCATAGGTTCTTAAAAATGGAAAAACGTGTGACGCATAGTGACCTCAGTTTCATTCAATATATTCCCTGTCTATCTCTTTGCAAATACATCACCTGAAAAAAAAAAAAAAAAAAAAAAATTAACGAGCCTGTCAAATCAACAGTGACCAAATATAACGATCGAATTATCCACAATAAAAAAATGTTAATTTTAAAATCTTTTTTGGAAATTATCAAAAATACTAACAACAATTAAAAAAATAAAAAATGATTACCCTCTCTTGAATTTGCTGTTAAAGGTGTGTCATATTTCTCTTTCTAGACTTCAAGATAAGAACAGCAGTTTTCTTACGCTTTGAAAAATCCTCTTCACATCCTTGGGCCCCTCTAACGCAAAGTTTGTGAGCAACCCGCCTTTTTTTCCAAACCAGCAAGGTCTTTTAAAAAAGACATAGTAATGATTATAAATTCTTTTAGAAGCTGGAACAAATACGCTGAAACGTGGGCCATCCCAAAATTCATTCTTAGAAGTCATTAGTCAAAACACGCCAGCATGAGAGGCCGGGCATGAACTTGTGAAAGACATCATTGACCTTATTGCAAATCAATTGAAGAACTTTTTTATGAACAGATTCATAATATAAAATACCTGTTCAATAATGGTTGGATTGCAAATGAAATCGGAGAATAAGTGCAGATTTATAATTATCATAGTAATTTTGGTGTATCAAAACTGAAATTATCTATTTATAAACATTTGAATTTTGCCATATATTCGGTTGGAATGTTCTTAAAATTCATTCATTTTATGTAAATTATCAAAGTTCAGTAACAGATGCTTTTCTTAACAAATTGCAAAATTTCAAATTATCGTATTTGTGATAGAGTTTGTCGCCATTATGTTCCTGTTATTCCAGATGAGTAAAAAGGAAAGCCCAAAGCAAAGTTACTTAGAAGATCACAGTCAAGTGTCCTGTTAAGCAAAAGCAACAAAATTTGCATTAACTGCACAAAAGCTGCAAAATATATTGATCAAAAATCAAATCTAAAATATTGCAAGAACCTTCCAAAAAATCCCCATTGTGCACAAGAGAAACTGCATTGTCATCAATTATAGATCAATCGTCAGATTCAAAGTAACTACATTTCACCTGATCGAGATCAAAAGTTGATATAAACACGATTATGTCAAGGAATAACGATAATGCAATACCATATATGAAACAACTTTTTTGGAAAATTCAAGTAAAATACTATCTAGAACATTCACCAACATTTAAAAGGTGAATAAGAATTATTCAGCTTTCTTTTTTTATCTCTTTTCTTGAAGCTTTCAATTTCTGACGGTGGTTTTTAAATTGGTCTTTATATCATCTGTTTTTAAAAAAGCTCTTACTTTCAAGTATAAAGGAATCAACAAATCCAGAAATAAAATACTTGTTTACGCATCAGAATTTTCTGAAAATGCTGTATGATCAACAAAATAAACTCTTAATTGGATTTGATTTGGTGTCAATTTTATGAGCTATACCTTCCAGTACTTTTCGAAATTGTTTTTCAGCTTCCAAATCATAAATACAAGGTGCTGTAAGTCAGCCTCTTGTTTGAACTTTAATGAAGTTATGTTGTGATGTTGTAACTTTTGTTCTGTTAGATTCGAAAATGTTTATTATGGGTTTGTTACAAGAACTGTTCGGTTTTCTAAGCTTTTTCATGATTTTGAAAGACAATATCCACTTAAATAACTGCAGTACATCAGATTGTTTCCCTTTTAGCGAAACTCTTGTTTTGATATCATCATAACAGTGAAGAGAATCAGTTAAGCATCTGTGAATCATCAGCTTTGGTAATGATGTACACAGAAAGGTAGAGGAATAGTGGCTTGCTTAATGTTTATTAAGTCTTTAACAAAAAATATATTTTATCCATAAAAATGGTTTTAAGTGATTAAACTATAATTATTTTTTACGTGTTCACAAACTAAGAAAAATATGTTTTCAAATATTAAAAAACTTAATTTCTAGTAAATAGCTGAGGTGTTCACATAATGAAAATATCCATGTAAATCTGCTGACATAAAAAACTGAAACCATTCAATCGATATCACTTGCAAAAAAATCGAATATACTTTAAATGTTAAGTAATAAAATTGTAATTAGGTATATCCAATGTCTTAATTTAATCATCAAAAGGTGACTTCGTTTGCAAAATCAGCCTAGCGACCTAAACGAAAATTGGGTTCACAAAATATTTGAGTATCGAAAAAAATCTGGAGTGTTTCCTGTGGGAGAAAGGGATAAGGAATCATTTTTCAGGTAAGAAATACACTGATCCATCATCTGTAAGTAAAATTACGTATAATGTTATAAGCTTATTCAACTTGCTTTTCAATAGACACTCGAGAATGTCACTGGAAAGTTTCGACTATTTGGCAAATTTGTTGTTGCCAATAATAAAATGAGTCTATTACACTTAAGAACAACTATCTGTTGAGGGGCGTCTAGCCAACAACTTTGCTCTATCTCGCTAGTGTAGAGAGTCAGCAGTTTCTTAGTTTCCAGTTCAAAGTTGGCTGATCTATTATAAACAATATTGTTGAAGGAGGTCTGTGAACATTTAGGGGAATCACTTCAAGAAAAACACGTAAAGATCCTTTCATCAGCCCAAGATTGGAAGCAAATTTCTGAAGACTTCCTGGAGCTTTTGTACATGCCCAACTGTATTGGTGTTATTGATGGGAAGCACATTGCGATTCGTTGCCCAATCAATTCTAGCTCCTTATGACATAACCAGAAGGGTTACTTTAGTATGGTACAGCTAGCAATATGCGACGCACATTACTGTTTCTATACTGTTAGCTTTAGTGATTACTGTCACATTACTGTTAGCTTAGTTAATGTTGGTAAATACGGGTCGAACAATGATAGTGGTGTTTTACTGAACAGCAAAATGGAAAAACGTTTCAAAAATAATAAATTAAATCTTCCAGGCCCTTCTCTGCATATTATTAGAGGCTTGACATGCCCATACTTTTTTTGTGGGTGACGAAATTCTCCCCCTTCAAACTTGGTTGATGGAGCCATAAGTAAAAAAGTGAAACGAAAGACGAAATCCCTCGCAGAAAGTAATTCAAAAAGTATTGCTCGTTTCAATATTAAGTAATAAAATTGTAATTAGGTATATCCTATATCTTAATTTAATCATCAAAAGGTGACTTCGGTTGCAAAATCAGCCTACCGACCTAAACGAAAATTGGGCTCACAAAATATTTCAGTATCAAAAAAAATCTGGAGTGTTTGCTGTGAGAGAAAGGGATAAGGAATCATTTTTCAGGTAAGAAATACACTGATCCATCATCTGTAAGTAAAATTACGTATAATGTTATAAGCTTATTCAACTTGCTTTTCAATAGACACTTGGATATCTCTGCCAATTGCAACTCGGCAAGTTGGTTGAAATTCCACTGGGCTAAAATTTTACTCATTTGTAAAAAGTCAAAAACAACCAGGATCTAGTCCATACATGCAGTTGCTTTTTTAAAAATTTTTGAACATCTGAAATATTTATGAGAATTTTTAAAATAAAAAGCAGATTTATTATTATTATTATTTTAAAAATATTGTATCTAAAAAACGTTTTTGAGAAGATAGGTTTGTAAAAAGTTTTATTAATATCCTTTTTTAAATATTTTTAGAAAGAGCACTATTCAAAAGATTTGTAGTAATTACTAAAACAAAAAAGTAACATTAAAAAAAGATTTTTGACAAAGAACTTGTAAAAAGTTTCATAAGAGAAAAAAATGATTTTTAAACGTTTGTTTTCATCAATTATATAAAAGCTTGTTTACTTAAAATGACTTAAAAGTAAATCAAATTCTTATAAAGTAGTCAATTTGAATGAGTTACATAATTAGAGTCAATTAAAGACATAATTTTCACGTGAGAGAAATTTCACTCTAAGAATACACGGGTAAACTAAGAAATTCCTATACGCGAATTTAATAATTTCTGTGACAAAAGTATTGTCACTGTTATTGAAAATATAGATTTGCTTAAATAATGTAGTATAAGAATAAATTTGCTTCTTTTTTTCGAACGTTTGAAAAAGTCACTATGACGCAGAAAACCAGCATGCATGCAACACTTTATTTGTTTTTGATTGAGTAGTATTGTCCAATGGCCAGACAGGATGCTCTTGACATCGAGTACATATGGGTTTTTATTTTATTTTCTGTTAATATGTTTACTGTAGACTCAAAAAACCCAAACTTGCCTCTCCCAAGTGTTGGGCAAAACATTTTATTGGCTCTTAAAGTTAAGATATGTGAACTGCCGAAAAATCAAGAAAAAACATCAAAAAATGTCTGAAACTTAGCAAACTAAGTTGTTCGAAAGAAAATTTTGTAGATTATAGAAATTACACTTTTATTGCTTTCTATATATACAGATCAAAAGTTATTCTCCAAAAACACAAAGAAAATGACTCTGATACATATTTGGAACTCAAGATAACGTTGAAAATCAATGACGTATCTATGAAAAAATGTGTTTTATGAAATACATAACGATTCTAAAGTTCATCACCATAAAGGTTATCGTGGTCATCTTCATCGCTGCTGTCTGAACCGTAACTTTCGCTATCACAGTCTCCGTCTGGTTGAACATCTTTTTGTTTTTCGCATTCGTTGCAGCCACAGAATTCTGAGCAATAACTTCTGCCTTCACACAAGTGCATCTTCTTGTCTTGCACTTAGACTTGCAATTACAGGGCGTCATTCTCAAAACTTGTTCGGGTGGGGCTGGAGAGGAACTGAGAAGTAGGTCTAATATTCACATAACCTCTTTTTAACATGTGGGATAAGAGATGTAAACTTTCCATTTTCAAGTGCTTGTAAGGAACATGTAGATTCAGCTCTTTGAGATTTATGACAGGCCTTTGACCTCCGTCCTTCTTCTCTACAGGGAATAGGTTGCTCAGAAATTGTTCCGGACTTGACACTCTAGAAAAAATTGCCCCTTTTTTCAACATAGCCTTGATTTCCTGCTCTACTAGTTTTTCCCGTTTCTTGTTCATGTGAGGAGCTTGGGGAGGATATTCCTGAATTGGTTGATCCAAAAACGGCTTCTGTACCCTCTTTTAGTAATGATAGTACTTCTGGATCCCCAGTAATTGCTCCTCACTCCTCTTGAAAATGTTTTAAGTGACCTGCCAACGGAAAGTTTTGTTTCAGTTCGGATTTTGGAAACAACTTTATAATAATTGGATGCACTAGTTTGAGATTTTGGATGCAGAATTCGAGGCAACTTTAAACTTTTGGGCTGCATTGACACTTACCATATTTTTTGTTCTGCCAGTTTCCACCTTTCCTATTGTTGCTTCAGCCCACAAAGTGTTCTTGGTTATACAAAGATTGCCACTTTGATTCTACACCGTATGTGTGATCGGATGATGAAGGTTTTGGGATAATAGTTGTTATACGCCCCATTTATTGCCTCCCTTCTCGATGTGGGGCCCCTGAAAAGGACTTTGAAGATTTGCTAGAATTCTTGACAGATGTGACTGCTTCTAGCGTATGTTTTTCGATTTCGCTACCTCTACAAGATAGTTGCGAAACTTTTTGCCAAAAAGATTTTCATCATATTTTCGCAAGGGATCCGCTTTCTTTATCAAGATCTCCTTTGACATTAAATCGACGTTGACTTTGTCCAATCATAAACATGGTCTATTCCACAAACAACTTCAAATCACCTAAGGGGAGTTCGAAGGTCTGTTTTGATGAGGTGGCTGCTTTACTGATAATGGTCTATAATCTAGATAACGGACCCATCATGTCTCTCATTTTATTTTGCACTTTCTCAAGAACATTGCCTTGAAATACTGTTTCTTTTAAAATTGTTTTCGTCTCTCATTTTATTTTGCACTTTCTCAAGAACATTGTCTTGAAATACTGTTTCGTTTAAAATTTTTTTCGATCGACACTCTTCCATAACACTCTTGACAAAATCATCTAGCTTTTTCAGTTTGTCAAGATTGTCTGGAACTAGATGCACTTGCAAAATGGCTGTTTTGAGTGTTTTATCTGGGATGTAATTTCAGAATAGTCATTAGCATACTCAGCAATTGGCTTAGGTGGGCTGTATTTGAACCTATCCTCCTCCGAGACCACCTTGAACCTTTCTGCTGGTTGTTCTGGTTGATCGTCATCTAAATCTGAGCTACTCTCTGAGGATTCAGAAGATAAAGACGATGAAGAGGATGAAGAGCTACTACTTTCTCTTCTTGCTTTCTTCGCTCGCTTCTTTGGCACTACAGATTTGTTCTTCCTTTTCGTGGACGTTTTCTATGCTCTCTTTCCCGCTGTCCTCTGTCTGGGACGTTGGAATAGTAGATGTGCAGTTGAGGGTGGAAATTGCTGGGGCAGACAGTTGGACAAGCCAGTTCTGGATCTGGACCATAAATGGTGTCAAGAGGCATGAACAGCTTGGTGAAGCAGCTGATCGTGCGGTTGTGGGCACAGTAGCAGATGGTGCAGAAGGTCTAAGATGTGGAGGCAACGGGTGGTGGTAATGAAGCGGGGCAGCAGCAGCCGGTGGTGCAGAGCTGGCAGTCTGTGGCAATAATGGTGGAACATGCAATTCTCGTGGTTGTGACGAATGGAAAGGGGTGGGGTGATGGGAGCGTTGGTGTTGAGCTTCTAAGATTGCAACTGCCTGCCGCTCTCCAAAAATACAGTGTAACAGGGTTGCATGTTGAGCCGACCAAACTTTTGAGAGGAGAGTCGATTTGCGTGCAGTCAGAGCGGATAAATCAGGGTCCATAGAATTTGGTGGCATGGATGTCAGCAGATGGTGGAACTGAAGCAGCAGCGACAGATGATCTAGCATCTTGTTGGGTGGCTGCTTTGTCTGGTTTTTAGTGATGTTAATTTTGAATGTCACTGACTTCAGTCAAGTGAATTGTGTTGTGTGGAATTGGGCCAAGTAAGGGTCGGTCAATAGAGGCAGTCGTATTGGTCAACATGTTGGATGTTGAAGCATACTCGATGAGACTAGTGTTGGTGGCTAGAGGTGGAGGATCTTTGGCTTATGGGCTGGGCCAAAGTGATGATTGGTAAACGAGGAATTACAGCCAGGCCATTTCTTGTGGCGTTTTTTCTTTTTGAGAGTTTTAATTTGACTGAGACCATCACCAAGCTTGGAAATCGTGTATGTCACTTGGAACGCACCAGCATTAGTAGGAGGTTCATCATCATTTTCAAGTTCGTCAGACGATGAAATGGATGAAACGAGAGTAAGCAATAACAAATATAGTCGTTTACGAACTGGCGACATGAAGGATTGAGCACTGATAAATAAGATATTTCTTGATATTGATTGATATTGCTTGAGAATAATGAGAAGGTGAGCTTATAGGGAGAAGCCAGAACTAAGAGGAAAAAGTAGCGAGGAGTTGGCACCAAAAACAGCGAGCGTACCCTCTTTACACCCGAGCATATTTAATAATTGATATTTATCTGACCACAATAAAACCATGTTTCTGCAGTTATAAAAACACTGACAACTTCAGTTTGGACAACCAAAAATGCAATTTTTTTTTCTTTCTGTTTGTGCCCTTAAACCCATTTGACACAGGTTATTTTTGTCCATTGAACTCACAGGGGGGGGAGCTGATTTAACCCCCCCCCCCCTTTGTAAATCAAGATGGAGTTAGAGTTATGTAACCAAACTTGGCACACAAGTACTACAACATTTGATGTACAATATTACATCATAATTATTTTGATGACGTCATCATTTACGTCGGGCAGTAAGAAATTTTCGAAAAATCGATTTTCGGCCATAAACTGCCCTAATTTTCAAAATAGTCAATTGCCTGTCATAAAAATTTGTCAGAATGTAACCAATATGATGTTTTATCAGAATATAGACATAAAAAATAAATTCAGTTCAAAAAAGTCTTGATTTTGTACAAAAAGTATTATTTTTTATTCAATTTTTTGACAAATTTGGTCCAAAATTGGGCCTTTGTGACCGTTTGGGAGCCTAAACATTTACGAAAATTGGCCAAAACATTTGTTTTGATTTTTTTTCTTTTTCGTTTTAAAAAACGCTTCATTATGACAACTTAAACCAACACAATTGAGTTTAACTAAAAGGAAATATTTAGTGAAGGATATGGACATGACTTTGCATATTGAGATATCAACACTGTCACACAGCACATGTAGTAACATTGTTTCTCCTTCTTCATAGAAATATTACTGAACTGAGAAATTCAGCTTGATAGCTACTGTTCTGATAACAAATGTTCAAATTCAGTAAAAAGCTAACATAAGGTACAGATTATAAAATAAAGTATGTTAAAAATTTTGAATTGTAGAATTTAAAGGAAAAAACAAAATAGGAAAGATAAAATCAAAATATTTACAGACAGATATTTTAATTGCTTCATGCTGACCAACATGTTTAACAAATAGTTGTTTATATCTACAAAATTAAAATAAAGTTATGAGCAATGGATTTTGCTAACAGATACTGGTTCAAATCTTTCATTTCTCATGAGCATGACCAGTCTTCATACTGAAAACGTGACATGTACAGAACAACTTGACTTCACGTCAAGAAATGTAAACTAAAAAGAATGTTTACAAAGAAAAGGGGAAATATTCCGATCGGAATATTCAAGTAGATGAGTGGCTGTGTTAGAAAAGTTTAAGTTCTTAGACAGCTTAGCTTCCATTTGTATTGTATCAGGCGATTCCTGAAGGCATCCATATTTCCAATATAAGATTAATTAAGTAGGCAAAAACCTATTATTAACCTGTACCACAAGCGATAAATTAATTATAATTGTTCTATTTAAATAAGAGTCTCTCTTATTGTACATCATTGCACGCGTTGTTTATTGTCGTTTAAGGTTAAACACAGTTTAAGATGTGAAACAGCAGAACTCCATCTCCTAGCCACAATTCACCCAGAAAAAATATGAAGAAAAGGTCACCTCATTGGCAGGAGATGGAAACAAATGTTCTTCTTGACAAATAGGCTGAGGAAAACATTCAAGAAAGATTGAAGTCTTGCACAAGAAAGGAACAATCTGGGAAGACATCTAAAATATTGTAAAAACTACAGGGTTCTAACGTGATGTAAAAAGTTGCAAAAATAGAATGCATAACTTAATAACAGCTTACAGAACTTACTATGACATGATTCGAAAAACTAAAAGTACATTACCACCAACAAAACCATTTTTTTGATAGATTAGATTCAGTTTTGGAAGAAAAACCTACCACTGTGCCAACTCATCTAGTTTCCTCAAGTGGTAGGGAAAAATGTAGGTCTGACTCAGAGGCAAAGAAACTGTCTTATTATTCACAAGATGAAGATGAAGTCGTTGATGATAACATATTGCTTGAAGCATTAATGAACTTGGCTAGGATACCAATCATGACCAGAAGAGGATCATTTGAAGATGATCAAAATGAAAATGGAGATAATGAATTGGGTGAAGATAATGATGGGAATCATTCTTTTAATGGCATCTCGCATTCAAGTATCGATATATAAATAAAACATCAAATGGTATAAACTTGAATGTATACTTATTTCTTTGATAACCTTCGGCATCAAAGATTTGCCAAAATTTTGATTGAATAAATGACATATTGAATAGTGGCATATCTATGATGCCGAAAGTTATCAAAGTAAGGAATATACATTCAAGTTTATACTATTTGATGTTTTATTAATAGATGATGGAAGCAGTATTGGTGCAGATGTATCGTCAACTAGAAAATCATCTGGCTTGTAATAAAAATCGTTTGCATATCGTTAGATTCTATACTATATTTCCTATTTTCTTCTGGTTAATCTTGACAATTTCTAAAACATGAGATGAAGGTTATAGCCCTATCAAACCTTTAGACTTTTTTACAACTTTACAGGTTAATCAAGAGTCATTTTCTGCAAGTAAAGAAAATCTGACTAAAAGAAACTTTTAAACGTCATTACATTTATACTCCTTTATTTCTTATCAAATTTTTTGGGCCATACTATTGATTACGAAAATATTCTGGTTAACTGAAATGTCGTTTGTGTTAATGTCAGCATTGTGAATCTACTCTTGGAAAAATTCTCGTTCATTCATCTCTTAAATATTTACGATATTAACAACTGATAGGTCAACCTTTTAGAAAGGCATCAAAATCTTTCTTCAAACGCCCAAAGGCATTTTTAGAAACAACTCTTGATTTACTGAGGCTTGAATTTAACATCTCCTGTGTACAATTGATATTTCCTCTATCTCTGTATGGCCGCATTAGATTTTCTTCTAAAGGATAAACACAGTCACCTTAAATTAAGAGCAGAACTTCTGCAGCTCTTATACCTTTGCTAAGGTTGCATGGTAAAAAACTATGTGTGATACATTACTGAAACAGCAGCGAATTTCTGAAGATCCTTGTGTCGTGAGATTTTCCCCACCTGTCAATGAAAAGGTCCCAAAATAAATAGATGTCATTGACAAGCCATTACAATACATTGAATGATAGTCAGTCCTTTGGATGTACATAATCTTCCCTGCCACTTAAAGGAGCTTTTATCTTGACATGGCAGCCATCGATAGCTCCTACGACTTGAGAGAATGCAGATATTTTTTCGAAACCTTGTATTGTCGATGGTACTTCTCTTGCTGATGGTAAGCAAATAAATTTTGGTAGCAAAACTTTTATGATAGAATTGCTCCCAGCTATAATAATATTGCATGCGGTTGAACGCCCTATACCGTATAAATTGCTTATGATGAAAAATAAAATTAAGCTATAACACAGCGTATTTATACTGAGATGGTTTTCCGGTAATTAGTATCCACCCTTTGAATTTTGAATTTTTCAAACTGTTAGAGATGTAAATAATTGTATTCTTGTCCATACGTTAGTCTAAGAACGACTCTTGGTCATCTTAAAGCTGCAAGACATGGGGGAGCAGATTATTATTCTAGAGTTTTTCAGAAAAGCTTTCAAGTTTTAATGATTTACCAACATTCCATTCGAAAGGTTTTACCACAAAAGGAGATGAAGAATCTACTAGTAAAATTAAGACGTAACATTTTATTAAGTAATTAGTTTCTAGTCTGTTGGGTCTAGTCGTTTAGTTGGTACCAGACCTCTGTAAGAATGAGCACATTTTTTTATTCGTTAGAAAGATGTTCTTGTGAAAGCAAGTATATTTTCATTTCATTTCCTTCTGGATTTAAAATAATGGCGTCCGATGAGGGACTCGAAGATATGTATGGTTTTTAAACGTTGAAAGACATTACAATCAAGAACGAGCTGTATCTGAACGTTATTTATTAATATCAGTGAAGAGTTTGTTGTTGAGATTTACGAAGAAAAATAATTCGTTTATGAAGAAGAACACGTGATGATGGTGAGAATTATTGTCGTTTGAGTTTTTAGTTTGTTGTCTTGTGCCTTTTTTGAGGTTGATTGAGATTTCTTTGGCGTTTAGCTTTGGTTGATAATTTATTTGAGCTTTTTTTTTTTTTTTTTTTTTTTTTTGAAGTGATTGACTTTGATATTGTTGAAATTGTTTAGTGGATTCGACATAATCATGTCTGAGGATATCAAGGCTAAGAAAATAAACAAACGGTCAGGTCTAAGGAAGACATATCTGCCAATTTGGCAAAGCTATCCTACAAAATGAAAGTTCTACTGCAGCTAAACTTGTAGGGGCAAGAAATAATTTAAAACAACTTGTAGAGTGATTGACTCCATCAAATGAAGAAATACAGGAATTTTTACGTTCTAAAGAGATTGGAGGCGATATTTTGGGTAGCGAATCACTCTTTCATGATCTCGAAGAAGTTTTGGTCGAACTCTCTATGAGTATAGAAAATAAAAAAAGCAAAAATTCAGATCTCAATTCTAGCCTTGATAGTGGTAATTTGAGTTCCATAAGCAGTTCTAACGATTCTTTGAATAACCTTCCGAAGCATGAAATTCTTGTATTTAAAGGCAATCCGATTAAATGGCAAACATTTTGGGATCACTTTGAAAGTTCCTTCCATAAGAAACCTAATCTTATGAGATAATGAGATTTAATTACTTAAAAAAGTTTTTGAGTGGTCCTGCTTTATCAAGTATTTCTGGTTTAGTTTTAACAAGCGAAAATTACCATGCTGCCGTGGATATCTTAACTATAAGGTATGGCAATCCACAAATTTTAATATCTGCTCACATGGCATCTTTTTGTAAATTGCCAAAAATATAAAGTTTAGACAATGTTGAAGCTTTAAGAAAAATACACAATGATGTAGAAACCATAATTCGAAATTTATCAACTTCGAAAATCGAAAGTTCAACCTATGGTTGTCTATTGATGGCAACTCTCAAAGATAGGCTTCCGGAATACTTAATAATGATAACTTCAAGAAAGTTTTCGATTATTGTATGGACGTTAGATCTTTTATTAAAATATTTGAATGAAGAAATCTCAGCAAGAGAAGCGTGTGCGTTTTTTGAAAAAAGTAAATAAAATAATGAATCGAAGGAAAGATTCACAGCTAGCTCTTTTTATAAAGAAAGTAGAAAAAATGAAAAATGTGTTTTTTTTATAAAAATGGTCACTCTCCTTCGCAGTGTAGAAATGTTACAAATCTTAATGAAAGAAAAGCTATTTTGAAGAAATATTCCAAATGTTTTTTGTGCTTAAAAGGTGGCCACACCGTAAAAAATTGTTCTTCTGATTATATTTGTAGAAAATGCAATGCTAACACCTTATCTCTATTTGCAAACCTCCAGAAGATACAACTAAAGATGCTCTTCTTTCACATTCAACTCTTCAAAAACTATCCTGTTACAGACAGCAAGAGCGACAGTTTTCAATGTTGAAAGTAAAGAATATTCCAGAACAAGAATCTTATTTGACACAGGAAGCCAGGGCAGTTTTGTGACTGAGAATTTGAGAAACCATTTTCAATTAAAAACTATTCGGACAGAAAAATTTTTGAGAAATGTTTTTGGTCAGCATAGTACGCCATCCTTGAAAATTTTAGATGTAGTGCAACTCAAAATTAAAAAACAGATTTGCTAACGAGTTTATTTCCGTAGAGGCTTTAGTTTATCCAAACATATGTTCCAACTTAAAAGGTCAAATGCTGTCTATTGCCAAAAAGGATTATGAATACATATCTGAATAAAAACTAGCAGATTTTGAAGTTGAAAATGAAACATTTTCTATTGGCATCCTGATTGGAGTTGAATATTATCACGAGTTTTTTACAGGCAAAATTGTACAGAGAGAAGGTGGGCCTGTCGCATCTTAATCTGTTCTTGGTTGGATTTTATCTGGGAATTTGAAAATTGAAAAAGATATTACATACAATTTTTCTTTTGATAGTCATATTTTGCGATGCAACACTAATTACTTTGAACTGAGCAAAAGTCTAAATAAATTTTGGGAATTTGAAAATGTGTCCGACTCCAGTCAAGATTGCATGACAAAACATTTTGAAAAAGATATTAAATTTAATGGCAAACGATATGTCACCAGTTTACCGTTTAAGAAAGATCACGAATTATCACCTGATAACTGCGAAGTTAGTTTGCAGCGTTTAAAGTTACTTTAAAACCTAAACTTGAGAAGCAAAATTTGCTAAAAGCATACAACGAAATTTTCTTAAACTATGAAAATGATAGAACCATTGAACGAGTACCAACTAAAGAAACAGTAAAGAACCCAGGCGAGGTTCATTATCTCCCGCATAGGCCAGTTACCCCGGATGAAAAAGAAACTACAAAATTAAGGGCAATTTTTGATGCTTCTTGTTCAGTAGGGGGTCCCTCATTAAATCAATGCCTGTATTCTGGCCCAAATCTTTTACATCACATATTTGAAATTTTGATTAGATTTCGTTTGAATTTCCATCATCGGATAAAAGGATACTTTATCAACGAAATCCTTGAAAGTATTACAATTCTATGCAAAGATCATGTGTTACACCAAAATGACCATGAGTCATTGTTTCCTGCCTTAATTTTCAAGATTGTTGTTAGAAAAAAAATTTATTCATTACAAAACGTTAGTTCAAAAAGTGACCCCCCCTTTTCTACAAAATATTGTGCTCCCCCCCCACTTTCCGCCAAATTTTGGAAAGTCGACCCCCCTCCCCTATTTTAGTGGGGGGATTCCAAATATGAATGTTAAAAGAATTTCTAGTTTTTCAGATTGATTAGAAATCCAGCAGACTCAACAGTTTGGTAAAAATATGTCTCTTCCTCATTTATGTACTCTTGAATACTCTGATACAGAATATCCTTGCATATTATGTATTATTTTTTATGCAATAGATATTAAAAATATAATTTTCTTGTTTTTACCTGAAATGGCGTGGTCAAGAGTGGCAAGGAAAAAGAAAAAAGCGACTTATTTGAAGATACCATTACTAGTAATTGGGTTATCAGTAAATGTGTTTACTGGCCCAAACAAAATGTTAAAGTGTTATTTGAGACATGTGCAGACCCACAGCCAGGTTGGTCAACATTTTCTGGAGCCGTGGTGAAATTAACAGGTTTGTTTATTTCCTTTCTTTATACTTTTACATATTTAATCAAATATGCTGGGAATGATGATCAGTTTTCATGTATTGTTTTCAATTTTACTCATTTTGATAGGTCTAAAGGAGATTAAAATCAGTTATTTCATCGGAAGCATTGGTTTCCTTTACAGTAAATCCCTATGTTCACTGAATCTCAACACGAAAAAATCCTTTCGGGTACAAAAATAATGTAAAGTTAAACGTTATTAATTTTTAAGGTTCAAAAGCGGAATGTGATGATTTGGGAGAATGTGGTATTCCGACCGACTGTGAGACCGTGAAGCAAACTTTACCAGAAGTTGACCAAGGTAAGTGGGAAATTTGTGACAAAATATAGATTGGTAGCTATAAAATAAAATGTTCTCATAACATTTTCTGTTGGTAAATAATGCTTTTCGAGTACATTCATTGAACTCAATCACAGCCAGCCTCTCAAAGTAAATTTAAGTTTGTTATTCTGCCTGAGGGGGTGGCTGAATCAGGTCATGTTGTGGCATTTGTTGCTGCATAGTTTTTCTTTTTCAAATTCATAAATTTTTGAGGATCAAGTAGCCAAATCATGGCCTTTTCTAGAAAATTAGGGACAGTGTCTGGTGTTTATATAAAGGGCATAAAATACTTAGAAAAACCTGCTAAATTTACTTTTTTTTTTTCTCACTTTTTCTACTTCAAAAGGGAAAGAAATATTTGAGGTGCATAAAAGATCTAAAAAAGGCACTGCAAATGGACGGCTCTGAACCCGTAAATCCTGGGAAGCTACAATTTAGGTGTTTTGAAAACATTGAGTTCATAGTGGAACCTAGAATAGTTTCGTCAACAGAATACAGTTAGTTTTTTCTTCTATAACCTTCATTGAAACAATTTACTACTAACAAAGTTTTCTCTTTAATTAGCCGAAGAAGATCAAAATCTGCAGTTACCAGATGTACCTTCCCTGTCTTAATCAAAATTTGGGATTAACGCCCGTTGATGAAACAAATAAAAAAAGTAAGTGACGTTTCAATGCATATTATTCAGTAAATATCATGATTTAATGAGCTGATGCGCAATTTTCATTTTTTCTTTTTTTAGAGAAACTCCCCGCTGAATTTTTCCTTTCCAAAGATAGAAGTGTATCGTCTTCGAAAGGCAAGTCCTTCGTGCCTCTTTATAGCAATTATGTTTGCTATGTCACTGTATCCTTACTTGTACAGCTTCTTTGCTATATTTCATGTATCTTCGTTTTAGCCTCATCAGACAAAAATGTATCAAAGAAGCGAAAGTACAAAAAGATAATAGATTCAGACGACGAAGGTAAAAAGCACATCATTCTCATTAACAGTTAAGTTTGGATCTGACTGTAGTTAAATTTAAGTTTTAAATTTACGCTAAATTTGAATAAAAATCTTTTAATAACAGTTAGAAAACTTTCGATGTTGGTGTTTAAAAAAGTCACCTCAAGTACAAAATATACTTTATATTAGAGTTCGATACAGACCAATTCCCAACGGACGGTTCATTATCAAGGATGTCGTTATCAAGATCGATTGATTATGCCAGTCAGTATTACTTTATATATATTCTACTTCTCTTTAGACATAGTCATGTCCGTATGTATGACATACCAATAGATGAAAGTGAATGCCCACCCTAAATACTTTATTGACTATTACTGTTAGAATCTCAGTATCACTCGTTCCTTAACCACATTTCTATACTTTAAAGCACATGCAGCATTTTCTGCTCAGAGTATGATTATGTAGAGTTATTCGACTTAAGAAATAACAGCAATGCAATGCAATTTCATTTAGAACTTTTTCATCTACAGTTTAGGAACACTTCAAAATGTTGAATTCTCAAAGAGTGCAGTTACTGCGTCATCACCCGTGGTCCCAAAATTGACAAACAGTAAGTACTGTTTTATTAAGTCAAATGAGGATCTTTATGGGGAGAAATTGTCCCCGCAAAAAGGTCCGACATGCGGATTCGCACCGTACTAAATGGCCTAGGAAGCCCATTTGCAACTGTTCGATAAAGCTTCTTTTTTTTCATAAAAATGTAATACAAATTTCTATTTTATTATCGAAATTTCAAAAATGTAATAAAAATTGTGCACAAAAACCAAAAGGCACCAACGTTTTTTCCAAGCAAAATCTATCTTTCAAATCATACGTGAATTTACTTCACGTGAAATAGATTTAATCGCTGATTCGCGAAAAGTAAATTCATAAAATTTTGCGTTTTCCTTTCATGGCGAAACTTTCTCCTCATAAAATCTTTTTTCACTGAAGCCCAAATATCTGTGCAGAATTTTATATATACAAATTTTACGTAGAGAAATACCTTCTACTTTTGACTTCGTTTGGTGCGATATTTTATATATTTTTAGTCATGCGTAGTTGTTACTCCTTAGCCTTAGCTCGGTTATTTGAGCTTGTTTTCAGAAGTTTTTGAAATGCAGATTGAGATAAGCTTTGTACTGTTTTCTTTCAATTTAGAGAGTATTGAAAAGAAACAGATTGCAGGTCCTTCCAAGATTCCCCTGAAAAGGAAAGGTAAGCTTCTGACAACCATTGTTTGAGAGGAGATACTATGGTACTATGGCCTTTTTCAAAGAGGTACAGAGGGAGGATAGATATTGAGGGTGGTGCACTTTAAAGGATGGCGTTTATGTCAAAGTTTGAAATTTGTTCTTTTGATATATTTGCGTTACAAGCACTATATGAGCATCTCCTGCCCTCGGCAAGGTTTTCATTGAATAACTGATTTTTCCATGAAGTCTTGTATCTATAAAAAGTTAATGTGACCTTTTTTAACACTTTTTTTGAGAAAGTTTTCTTTCAGAGTCAAGGTCTTGAGATCAAAATAAGGTCGTTATAATTCTGAAACTCAGATAATGTTGAACTTTTTTTTTACTCATCTTACCTTATAGCATATAAAATATTATTTCTTAGGTCAATTAATTTTTTATTGTATTGGTAATTAAAATCTTTTGAAATTT
>JANSTP010005574.1:0-15720 GCA_025330745.1 Cladonema radiatum
AAATAGTCTTGATAGAGTACAATGATATACAAAAAAGTGTTTCATGACTAAAGTAAAGTTCCTTACATAACTTTTTTAATCATACATTGCCTGATTTGAGCCTTTTGAAAATCTTGTGAATAAATATTTTTGAATTATATTTCTCAAACGCAGAGATCAAAGTGAAGCAATTTTTTTTTAGATATTTATATATATTATATAAGAGCCCTTTATTTTCCAAATAAAAAAATTGAGTGTTTTAGGAGCAACAGCAATTTATATATCTAAAATCACTTTCTTCTTTTGAGTCAAGAGTCACATTTTATCTTGGAATCTTCTCTTCCAGTTGCCAAACTACTAAGAATACAAACACACTAATCAAACGAAAATGGTGGAATTTCAAGTTTGTTTTGGTCATCCTCGTCAACAAAATATAAACCAAAATATAATCTTACAGTTCATTCATACAATGGAAGTTGAAAAATATATCGTATGCTATGATAGACTTAAATTGATTGTATGCAAGATAAAAGACGAAAAGGGCAATAGAAAGAGAGAGAATTTCCTAGCTTTAGCAAATCTCTATGTTTACCTGGCATGTCCTGAAAGCTAGGCTATTCTATGAAAACTAGGAGGTAGCTACATTTTATTTATCTTATACACACACAAAAATGGTAACTTTTTTCTTTGAGACAGTTAAAGAAGCTGAACTTGGGAAAAATATGTCTGTAGAGAATCAAGAAGAGTTTCTCCTATGATTTTAGAAATATTCTCTTCAAAATTAGTAGTAACCATGAAGCTAAGAAGACACTTCTATTACTTACCGTATCTTATTTTACCTTTCTTAATCTCCCATTTTCCTCAAAGCTGTGTGCAGGTTCACCAGGCCGTCGGTAGTATTTTCAAGTTAAAAAAATAAAAGTCCCTATAATGGAAACAGTCGTTGCTCCGTATCTGTTTCCAGACTGTTCGTATTTTGTGATTGCTGTTGATGAAATGGATATATACAAAGCTAAAAAACGTTACAAGCAAAATAGTCCCATAGGAATCTTCAAAATTAAAACTAGGTATTATCATTATTGACATCGTGTTCATTCCAACGAGTTTTATAGTAACTTATAGTTTGGCCAATATACTGCATGTCACAAGAGCAATTACCATGGTATATAATGCATGCATGGTGAAGCGACTTGTCCTTCAAAGGAAATAAAGATTTAAGCTTCTTTGTTGCCCACTGGATAATAATTTGATATAAACCTCTAGTAAACGTTTTGCACTTTTTTAACATGTTCATTCGATGACAGGATTTCCACTAAAACCTCTTTACGTTGCTCAAATAACCAATCAGAGATTATTTTATTGTTGCTACAATTTCTAAAGTCATTTATAACGGAATTAATAAAACAAAATAGAAATCCAATAGTTTTGTATATGATAATATCAATTTCTGGTTCAAAATCAGACGAAATTTTAACCATTAGAATCCCCGCCATTTTCAAAAACGGGACTTTTTTCAAAGGTAAAATTGGCGAATAGAGCAGGCTTTATTTCCGGACGAAAGCCTCCCAGAGCTTGGTTTTAGTCTCGTTGGAAAAAACATTCAGTTTCTTTCAAGTTAGCTCTAAAGTGGCCACCTTGGCCGCTTTTCTATGGCTAACAAGCGGCTACGTCCCTTACCAACCTCGTTCCCAGAATATTCCCGGATCAGGACTCTAAGGGTTAAATGTCCTATGTAAATCCACATTAATAGCATTTGGTATATGACGTTTAGGGACTTGTGACGACCAAAACATGGGAAGTTTACCTTCTTGTCTGTACACAGATGTCTTAATTGAACCATCTGCATTAACTTTAAAAGCAATATCAAGGAAATTGCAAGGAGAACCTTCAACTGTTAATCTAATGTTTTTTTGGTGACTATTCATTGCATTAAACAGAACATCAGATTCAAGGTTTTTCATCTACATAGCTACATAGCTATCGTCTACATAGCTTTCATAGAGTCGTGGGGCAATAAGATTAGCAGATTCTTTCTCCATTCTCGTCATGTGAATCCAAGCTATGTGACATAGACCCACCCACCAGGCATCCATTAACCTATTTTACAAGCTTATTGTTTACACTGAAAACACATTCTTTACTGAGTTGTATTAGAACATGTTTAAATATAAGTTTTTATAAAACGGCTCTAAAGGCTGGTAAATGAGAACCATCAAAACATACGTACAATAACGAAAACCATGATTTTAATTGGATTATACTGCTCCAAATCATTGGAAAAAACAAAAGATTTTGGAAGCTTTCTTTTTTTCAAAGTATAGGCCTACTTTAAATGACCATAGATCATCAATTACTCGTATTATTTAGAAACGTTATAACATGATGATAATACCTAGTTTTAATTTTGAAGATTCCTAAGGGACTTGCTCGTAACATGTTTTAGCTTTGTATATATACATTTCACCATATTTTAAATTTAATTTATTGAGAGCCTGACAACGTAATTTTTATGAAAAGTTTAGCTCGAAAAATTTTATTTATTTACATTTTAACATTACTGTTGTATTGGTTTGCTTTATCTTTTGAAAAATAGCAAGTTTATATTTAAAAAGTTAATGCTTTAGAAGGAATTTGTGACAATTTCAGACACACTGAAACATACATCGTATATAAAGAATTTGTTGTGTACGGTGCTTATTAATAGATGCGTCCCATATTACAATTAAGTTGTTGATAAAATGTTCACAGTGCTATAGTTTCCCATTATAAATCCAATTTTTTCCAATGAAATCTCAAAACTTTTTGGAATAATTCAAATTCGAAATTCAATTCAAATTTCTGCACCAATTAATCACTTAAAAGGAGGAGAAAATGTGAGTAATTTTTCTTTCTTCTGAAAACTCAGTTTCAGTTTCAATTCAGTGTCTGTAGACATATATTCTCTTCCTTGCTTGTGATTAATTGTTAACTCCCCTCGGAAAACCTTAAAAAACCAGCTACAAAATCTTACAATTGATATTACAAACACTGTTCCCGACAACTTCTTCAACATGATTTTGGAATAGTCTACCACTAAACAATATAAAAAATAAACAAAGTAAATACATCATCTGTGAACGCCACTCAAATAAAAGAGTTTGCGACAAAAAAAATTCTTTATCGCATACATCAAAAAAGAAAAAAGAAAATAATGCTACGCTCTTGATAATTTATTTACATTGGATTTAAAATAGTTGCAGGTTGTAAATTCTGACACGCATAGTTTTTTTAATCTCCAATTCTTATTTATTAATTTATATATCCATCTCCACAATAAAAACATCTGTTAATAAATACCATATCATTTACATGAAAATATTTACATATTCATTTAAGTAAACACTTCTTAAAAAAATATCATAACTTCTCTTCCGATTGGAATAAAAGAATCATCGAACACTAAAAGAATCACTAAGGAAAATACAATACTTACAATTCTGAATACTTTTGATATCACAATGAGTGACAGCTGGGTTCCATTTGATATTTACAGACTTGAAAATTTGTTGCCATATTCCACTTGCAACAGAAAACACAAATTCGGCTACACTAATATTCTTTCCTCTAATATTTTCAATATCTTCATCATTAAGACCAATTTGTGAAGCAAATTCAATCCAATTTAAGTTTGAATCTTCAATTGCTTTTGTGATTTGTTGAAGTAAATCCATTATCTAGAAGAAATAAAAATCTTTTGTTGAGTGTACATATTAGGAGCAATCTGCCGTAAATTTGTTTCAACATTTGCATAATTTTGACAACTCTATAGGTAATGTTATTCAATGTTAGATTTTACAGAAAACAAATTCTGTAGGTAAACTGAAAACAAATGCATATAATTGTGATAAAAACAAAACAAAATACAATAACACTAATACAATAATTTCATGTCATCTTGTGTTAATTTTGATCCTTGATTTTGCGTTTTTGAAACAATTTCTATAAATCATTTTGTATTTTTAATGTTCTTCGAAAGATTTCAAACTCAAAAAAGCTTTGTTGAGTAGATATCGAGCTTAACCATAAAACAAAAAGTGGCCTGGAACTAGTGGAGTAAAAATTAATTTGGAAAAATTTTACTGCGATTGGATTTTCATTAACATGCACTAATTGTGTGGAAATACTCATTCATGAAATTGTATTATAACCAGAGATATTTAGCATTCAAGTTTGAGGTAATATTTTTTTACACTTGGTGACATCACAAATTCCTTACCATTTAAAGGAAATTGCCTAAGTGACGAGCCTTTGAAGCTAAATTATTTAAAGAAAGAAAAGTTAGATCAAGATGAAATAAAAAGTGGTAGTAATCATTTATTCTTCTCTTTCGTATGAATCCATTTAAACAAATTTTAACTCAGTCATATGTCAATGTGCTGAAAGAAATAATCCCAAAAAATAACTTACCATTAATCCATATTGCAGGATTTTCTTCAACATTTGTTCAAATGTCTTGTAACATGATCATTCATCGATTAATTTGGTTTTAGTCTTTTAATTTAGTTTCAAAACAAAGCAATATTGTGAAAAATTTAGCATAACATAGCAGTAGTAGTAGTAGTAGTAGTAGTGGTAGTAGTAGTAGTAGTAGTAAATATTTATTTTCCGTTGGCAAAAGTACATTAAAGAAAAAAAAAAGTACAATAGCATTACAATACATAAGTGCTAATTAAAGCCAACACTATTTACAACAAAATAAACAAATAAACCTGCAGTATAAGTATTATTCAACAACAATAATATTGTTATTAATAATAAAAATACACACATATTAATAATTAATTTTTTTTTCATAATTGCTTTGTTTATTCAAAATATATATTAAAGAAATAAATGTGCAAAAAATCTACAAAAACCCAACATTTGCCAAAAATTCTTTACACAGCCTACATGAGCATTTGGAAAGGAAGGATTTGATTTTCTTTTTAAAAATTTCTACCAAACAAGCTTTCTTCATATTATCTAGAGTCTTATGCCATAGTTTTGGAGCAACAAACAAGAATGTTTCAAAGCCATTATGCACTGAAATCACATTCGGAGTTTCAAAACTTAGGGAATTTCTGAGATTATAAGGGCATGCTTCTCAAGATTTTAATAGGTCATAATAAAAATACAAGTGATTATATAATACTATAATACTATTATATAATATAAAAGTGATTAATGAATAAATATATATTACTTTTATTGTAACAATTTCTTGCTGAAACGTTAGGGCTTGAAATGAATTGATTGAAATGATTTTAATACAGTATTCCTGAAATGTGTAACCAAATTGTCCATTAAAAGGTAGTTCCTGTCTCAAAAAACTGGATCAAACTGGTTCCCCTTCACAGATATGGCTGTATAGTAAATATCATTATAAAGGAAAAATAAATATGAATAATTTATTTGAGCAATTTAAATATACAAATCATTAAAATTGATAAGACATAATACAATAAAAAACAGATTCTCAATAGGAAAGCTGTACAACGCTTTAAATTACTGGAGTGAAAACTCATTCAAATTTCAAAAAAGACTCGTAAGCAAATAGACTTACAAATTATAGACAGCTAATACTAAATCAATTTTTATTAATGTTGGTGAGATACTTGGTTTTTATTTGGCTGACAGTAAAAAAAACTATCATATAAAAAACCAGTAAATCACAGGACATTTAGATAATATCATCTTACAGATATTATCAGCAGGCATAAATCTTAATAGGGACCAGAAACAGTGCCTAAAGCACATTTCAGAAGAAAATAAAATGGTATTTTTTCAAGAAAAGCCTCAAAGCTGTTTTCCTAAATAACTAAAACATTTATCATTTTTGGTTTTTTAGGCTTGACTCATATGGCCACATTTTTAGTTTGTATAATGTAATTATTCAAAAAAAAGAAGACAGTATTAAATCAGATTCAGATTTAACATGTTAAATTAGACTTAGCCTTGAATTTTTGTTGCAATATATTTGATTTAGTTGTAACAAACCTTCAGCCATATAAGCCCAGGCTTAGTTATTAAATTTTCTAATTTTTCTGCAATTTGAAATTATAATTTCATGGCTCAGCAATTTACCTATTCAAAACTTCATTAACTGTCATGAAAGAAAAGCTTTTTCAGCTCTGTAAAGTGATTCCTTAATCACGCCAGTTGCATTGAAAGTTGGCTTAATCATAAAAAAATGGTATTTCCCTTTACTAAGTCACATTCCAAAAAAAATGTAAAATAAGGTAAAATAAGATATCACTGGTCATAAGAAAGGCTCAAAAATTGAAACAGTGTCTGAAATATAAAAAAAATTAAAGATATGATATCTATAAATTTTTATTGTTACATACAACATAATTAAGATATTACAAAGCAAAAACTCAAATCATGTGATCTGATGAAGTTAGAGGACCTAGCATAGGGTTTATCACTTGATGTATGACTTGCAAAGTTCATAACCACAAATACTTAAAAGCTCAACTAGTAATTATGGCAAAAACCACTGATGACAAAAACAAAACTTGTATGACCTATATGCCAAAAGCTTTCTTTTGAACCAGAAATGGTTGAAATATTGTAGAATACAAAGGAAATACCCATCAAGTATGATACAAAAGAAAATATGAAAATTTGGTGACATAGCTTCTTTGTTTCATGTCACAACATCCTGAAAATGATGCATTTAATTTTTCAAAAACACATTTCACAAATCTGATTAGTTTATGGCAAAGACAGTCGCTTATATTTCAGGAGATAATTGTCTTTCATAGAAATCACTGAGAAAAACATATGCAAAAATTAAGATGCATAGAAGAAACATTTTGGCCAGAAATGATATAACAAAAAGATTTCGATATAATTCTATACAAAAGAAAACAATTAACAATATTAAATTCATTCAATGCCACTTAATTCAAAATATTCACAAAAACACAAGCTTTCTAAATCATGAAAGATTTCAAATTTGCATCTAAGAAAAAATAGAAAACAAAAAAATATATTTATATAAAAAATAGATATGAAGATATATTTATCAAAATCAAGCCAGAAAAAATTATTCTAATCTTTTCGTATCAAAAGTACAATCTGAATGGCTTTCCTGTAACTAAATTTCCATCAATGAAGTCATTTTAAGATTTTTGTTTAAATAAAAAACAATTAGCAAACATTTTCTCATTTTGATAAATCTAAAAACCATTCTTTCAAAGAAAAAAAAATCCAGGAAATGTAATATAAAAATTAATTAATGCTTACAGAAAAAAATTAAGACCTAATACACAAAGAAAGACTTCTTAAAAACACTCTTTAAGCATGAGAAACTATATAAAATAAAACTATCACCGATAGTCTTCTTTGTTGACACTGGGTTGCTTGTATCAAAAAAGTTCTACAATACTCCTAAGACCATTAACAGTAGCGATATGGAGAGGAGTTTCCCCAGCCTCATTTCTAATGTTAATGTCAACTGGCCAATTTATCAAAACCTTAGCAATATCTTCGTGACCAGCATATAAAGCTTTATGGAGAGGTGTATTACCAATTATACTTTTGATATTAATTTCAGCATTTCTACTAACTATAAATTTAACAATGTTTTCATGACCTTGAAAGGATGCTATATGAAGAAGTGAATCTCCAACCTTATTCTTTGCATCAACATCAGCACCACCATCAATAAGCATTTTGAATGTCTGGAAGTAGCCTCCAAGTAAAGCTTCATGGGTGGCTGTATTACCTTTCTGATTCTCTCCATCAATATCATTTTGGTTTGGTAATAATTCTGCAACAACATGCCCAAAACCTTTCGACGAAGCCAAATGAAGTGGTGTATTACCAGCACAATTCTTTGCAATTACATCAGCGTTGTAAGATATAAATATCTTAACAATATCTGCATAACCTTTAATTGAGGCAATGTGTAGAGGTGTGTCACCATTTTCATTCTTTATACTGACATTGGCTTTGCTTTCAGCTAACATTTGAATAATTTTAATATTGTATCTCTCAACAGCTAAGTGAAGACTTGTATTACCTTTTTTATTCTGTGCATTGACATCAGCTTGAGCATTTATTAGCATTTGGAAAATATCAGCATAACTTTTATCAACAGCTGCCAAAAGTGGTGTTATTCCATGTTCATTTTTAGCATCGATGGATGCATTATTCATCAATAACATGCTTACAATTTCTGAATGACGATTAGATGAAGCAATGTGAAGTGGAGTATTACCTTGATTATCAAACAAATTTGTATCAGCATGGTTTTCTATCAGCACTTCAGTAGTTTCAATGTAATTAAACACAGCTGCTCTATGGAGAGCAGTCTCATTATTTCGATTCCTCGTATTAACATAAACATGGTAAGATTTAATCAGACTTCTCACAATGTTAAATGCATTTTTTTCAGCAGCAACAAAATAAACCATGGCAGGAAGTTGATCAAAGCCATATACATACATTTCCCTTTGAACAAATTGGTGGAAAAATTCTGCATCATTAGTATTAACCACGTAGTTAAGATCAATTCGAATATCTAAATAATTGTAGTATAAAAACAGGAACTACAGAGAAAATTCAAATCTTAAATTTCTCCAACTAAAATGCACCTAAATAAAAAAATAACCACCTAATTACTGTATGTTCTCTAATTGCCAGAGCACTGTACAGACAGTCAATAATAAACTGCAGGGGTGGTACTCAGCGTTTGAAATTTGCCTTGGTACTCGGCAATTGCTAAAGAAGTTGTCAGGTTAAACTTCGTAATTTAGTCTTTTCCCTCAGCAAAAAATCAGGCGAGGCATACTCTTGGAAAAAGAAAATAAATTTATGTATTTCATGTTTTGTTTTCTTTTGTCTGATGAAACAATCTTTTTTTCCAGTTTATTTACATACCACACAGATAACCACACATAATTAAATAATTTTTCATTTTTGGGCACGAAAGCAATTTATTGGGTGTAACTTCATTCCATCTGAACAAATAGTTTTCTGTGCAGACAAATATAAGACCGAGACATGTTATTAAAATATTAACACACAAACGTCTTTATTAAAGGTTTAACTTTTTTTCACAAGCAGCTCAGAATTATTTTTCACATTTCTTGAAAAGATACAAAAATAAATCAAATGGGTGTTTAGTTTAAGATTGCCGGCGCCAGGCCATAGCCTCTACAGACCCCAGCCCCCAGCCTCCAGTTTTTTTATATAGCAAAATTCAATTTAAAAGTTCCTTTTCGTAACTAAATAATTGTGTTTTGATATTATTATTTCAATACTGTATAAAAGTGTACTGATCGAGAAGTTATATAAGCAATTTTATTCTTAAACATTTCTCTCGACCAATATCTTTCACAATCAAAACATTTCGAAGTCAAAATCTAATTTTAAAATCAAAATCAATACTGCAAATACTACTGCACTGCTAATGTAAAGTTTCGTTGAGATTTGTTATTCTCTTACATCTATAATTTCCATTCAATGCACTTCACTATTATATTTTAGTTAAAACATGGTTTCTGACTTCGCTATGCTGTAAGCCATACCTCTGAAGAACAAAAACAAATAAAAGAGCAAATATTTGAAAACAAGATGTAATTTTCATTGAAAATGTTTGTTTAATGAATCAACCGCTTGAGAAGAATTAGGGCAAAATTTTGCCAAGAACTCAAAAAGTTTGCCATTTTCTCTTGAAGTCAGATGGCTGTAATTCTGGGGGCCATAAATCTTGAACACCCAAATCAAATAGTAATCAAATAAACTATTAAATTTGAGCATAATATAAAAAGAAATATTTTTAATAGTGTTGTTTGTCTAATAAAGATGACGTTAAAATGATTGCCAGTTTGTTTCATAATATTGAATGAAAATTGTTTCTAACTTAAAAATCTTGTTTCAATTAAAAAAAATTCATAAAAAACGTATTTTTCTTTAAAAAAACATGCCATTGAAATATTTTTTAATTTTTTTCTTGAAAAAGAATGTGTTAACATTCTATTTTTATAATAATAATATTTTTGAGTACTTAAATATATACTAGAATAAATACTTCTTTGGATGTCCTAAATCAGTTATGGTGAAAATGAAAACTTTCGAAGGTTGGGATATAAAATAGGTCTCGCATCAATTAACAATGATGTTAAGAGTACATGCTGTAAGATTTGTAAGCAATACTATTTACAAAACGAAGAAGGAAAAGAAGCTATTGAAAAGTTTAGCTGAAATGTCAAAAAAGTTGTTTTTAACTGGATTCATGGGTCAAATGTTGTGAAGAAAAACAACACTCAGAATCATTTAAAAACAAAATATAACAAAACTGATTGCGTGTTCTTCAGCAAAGAGCATACAAAAACAAAAATTTAAATGAAGGGGAAAAAGCTCAGAGGTTGTATCAACACAAGAAAGAAGTATGCTAACACATGTGAGAGAGTTGAGTAAAGTTGGAAATGAGCAGCTCTACAAAAAATTTCAGTTAGTACATTTTATTGTTAATAATAATCTATCTCTCAACATGTATCCAAAAATGGCTTTTTCTGAGAAAGAAACACACAAAGTTGATTTCAAAGAAGATTGTATAATTGGTGTGGGATCAGATGGTGTGAGCTTGTTTAGATTGGAAAAGGAATACAAAGGTGATCATCTGTCTTCTTGGCGCTTATTGCATAAGCATAAGCGTTTCCTGATGCATTGAATGGTTCAACATTGGAAGAGAAAGTTTAAAAGCAACTGGTAACAAATTCTACTCTTTTAACAAGGTGAATCTCAAAATGGCACTTATTTAAAAAATATGCACAAATTCAAGAAATTAATCAGCTTCAGTACAAAAGACCAGCTCGTAGTCGATGGGTGAGTCATCAGATAATAGCAACAAAAATGGGCATTTGCATAATCTTCTGATTCTCTTGGCATTTTTGAATGATCAAATGATCAAATCGAAACAATGAAAAATGAAAAATTGCAATTAGATGGTATTTGAAACGCAAACTATTTGAAATTTTTGTTGTACCAAGCTATTCGCTTTGATATTCTTTCCCATTTCTGAGTAACATCATTAATAATTAAAAAAGGTTCTGTGTTTATGGCTGAAGCAATTACAACTATGGAAACCACTCTCCATATATTAGAGGAATTATCAATTGAGCTAGAACAGCAAAAAGAAAATGCACTTAAAAATAAAAAATTTTTCCCGACTTTGAATAAAAATATAGCTCCTTGCATTGGAAATGAAAATATTCGTCTACCACAACAACACAATCTACATAATCTTCAAGATAGTCATAGCTTAGATGAAAACGATGACCTACAAGTATCATTTTACAGTTATGCAATGCATGGAGGTGATGTTGACAGTTACTTGAAAAATCTGGCTTCAACAGTACCAAACAAAGTCAAGATATTACATAATTTCATACTTGAAAGGCTAAATCATTTGATCTCAGATCTCTTGTTCACCTCAATAGCAGTAATATTTCACACAAAATCGTATTGGGATATAACGGTTAATCAATTGTTTCTCTCGTAACAAATGACTACTCTCAAGTTTAAAGGGATTCCAAGGTGAAAATAAAAGTTGGGTTCACTTTTTATTTCATCTCAATTTGACTTTTTGTTCTTGAGATATTTCAGTTTGAAGATTTGTCACGAAAGAAATGTCTCTAAAAAGTTGAAAAAATTTGTGATGTCATCAAGTGTATAGAAAAAACGCGCCTATATTGAATGCTAAATATCTCAGGTTATAACACGTTTTCATGAATGAGAATTTATATACAAGTAGTTCACATTAAGGAAAATTCAATTGCAAAATAATTTTTCAAAAATAATATTTACTTCATTAGTTCCAGGCCCCTTTCCTTTTTACAGTCAGACTCAATATCTACCAAAAAAAGCTTTTTTTCAACAAATGAACACTTTTGCTGAGCTAGGAATCTTTCGAACAACTTAAAAAAAAAAAAAAAAATAAGAGATATTTTCAAAAGCTCCAAATCTAAGACAGTATGATTTTCAAAAGGGGCATGGGAAGAGTGACCTAAAGCCCATTTAGAAAAAATTTTATTGCAGAAGTATTATAATAAGCATCTGCTATCTATATGAAAGTTTTTAATTCGAAAGGACTATTATAACCTGAGATATTTAGTATTTAAGATTAGGGTAATTTTTCCATACAATAGATGACATCACAAATTCTTCATTAATTTAGGGAAATTGCTTAAGTGAGAAATCTTTGAGCTCTGAGGATGAAATAAGTGACAAGTTTTTTACAATATTACGTTTTGAAAATAATTTATACTCTTTGGGGTCGTAAGATTTTAATTTGTTATAGATTATTGTTTTTATTTTAGAATGTTCCTCAGATTATTATAGAAGGATTCACGATTAATTTCTTTTTTATAGAAAGCGAATTTCGCACTGCTCAGTTGATTTTTCAGAAGTTCATCAAATGAGTGTTACAAGATCTTTTCAAATAAAAACAGAAAGACAGTACGCTAAAAATATTGAATTTCCTCTTGGTTTTGTACCATTGTTGAGTCCTGAAGTAAGCTAACATTTTTTGATGTTTTGTGGGTAAAGTAATATGTATGGTTGCTGTTAGATGGCAGAATGTTGTTTTGCAAAACTTTTAAATTACTATTTATTCAAAAGATGTTTTTCGGCTCTTCTTTCTGGGTGATGAAAAAATATTTTCTCCTCATATTTTTGAATTTATTTTTTAAGGAATTGAAAACAGCTACAATTTATAAGAAGTAGTTGAGTTTAATTTTTCAAATACAAATTTTAGGTTGAGTGTGTTTTGTTCAACATTTTAGATGTTGTGCACTAATGATTAAAAAAATTGAATAGAGAGTTGTTAGAAGCCTTGTTACAAAAGCCACATGCAAAAAAGAATGAAACATTATTAGATAACACAATCTAGACTTCCTAGAAACGATATCCTAAAAGAAAAATTAGAAAAAGAAGCCGCCGAATCAAAAACTACAATAAAATCAACAAATAAAATCTCCAGATTCTATCGAGATCGACATTGATACAGAGATGACAGGCTTATCGATAACACCCGGCGCAAATCTTGATGATATTTTAAACACGTCTTCTAGTTCTGACAAAGATTTTTAAAAATGAAGTTAAAAATATCATGTCTCTATACTTTTTTTAGTAGGGCTGCTAAAGCCCATATTTTAGTCAAATCATTCAAAAATTGAACAAATTGTGAAACTTTGCACAGATAATCTACAGGATATATAAAATCAATTTAGGAGAAGTACCCAACAATCTGACCACGATATGGCGCCATTATGATATCACCATAACGTCATATGATCCATGTTTTTAACCCTAGTTTGGTTGAAATGAAAATCTAATTCCGCAAAAACTACAAATGCAAATGACTTGACATTTTCACAATGTGTCCAAAATTTAGTTGTGCAACTTTTAAAAAAATTTGACCTCACAAACCACCCTTCTCCGTGTCTGTGCCCCCACATGAAAAAATCATAACCAAAGATTAAATTTGAGAAGAAATTGATAAATTCTATCTGACTGAAGAGTTTCATTCAACTATAGACAGTATATCACGAGAAATATCTGCTATATAAAATTAACCATTTTTGGCCTTTTTGGTGCCAAATATTGGTCGCCAGTTTTCTCAAAATGAAATTCATATCAGCTTTCATATCATTCATATAAAGTTTTCTGAAATATTCTGGTGGCTGCTTGGAAAAGCTGCCAAAAAGAAAAAAAAAACACATAATGCTTGAAATTTTTGATCACATCAGGGTCACGTGACTTTTGGTAGAAATTATTTTTTTATTTTAAGAAACTTAGCAAGATATTTAACATCTGAGGTAAGTTGCATTGAATTTAGTTAGGAATTGGCAATCTAAAAAAGGGAGAAGGGATGTGGAAAGACCCAATCTGTTTTTGCCCAACTTTAGGCCACTTTTGAAGGCAAAAATTTTAGATTTTCAGCTCAAGCAGATTACCCTAACAATGCTACTTAGTTTCTTTGAGCACTTTCTAATCTCCTATTGACCTGCCAAATGGTGCGAAGAAAAAATACCATCTCCATCTTATTGCCGTATTGTAAGCCATACTTAGTATAATAAGTGAAACAGTTTTGTAGCCATTTCGTTATACAATTCTGAGGCCATCAAAAATACCGGAAACGACTGTTTCAAAGAATAGTCATTTTGGTATGATTATTGTTAGATATTTCTCATAATAATTGTTTCAACTTATGTGGCTAAAAAGGAGTATTTGTTGTTTTACTTGTTGTCTTCATTTTCAGAAAAGCATCGTAAATACAAGCATGTGTTATAGCATGACCATGCTTTTTAATGTGACAAAATGTGACGAGACCCTTAGCAAAACAAGTCAGAATAATGACACAAGCATGGCAACACAGACTTAATTTTTCATTTTCAAAAACAGAGTTTGTTTTTTAGTTTCTGCTTTGCATCTTTTTCCTCCTAGTAAATATATTTGTAATGTCAAGTTATTGCAACACTTCTTTTACCTCTTTTGGTACATTTTTCTAAATAGCCAGAAAAGTTCTAGTCCATACTTGAAGGGTGAAGATCAGAGAAAAGGAAATTTTAAATAATTTGTATTTAAATTTACTGGTGCAACACTTGCAAAGAATTTTTACTCAACCACTCCTCTTTCCAACCACAATTTCTTTAATAACTGAGGCGCTGCGGCATACTTTGCTTCAAACTTCTCAAGATAGTTCACTTACTAATAAGTACTTTACTTTTTTTGCTTTCCCAGAAAAGGTTAATTTGGTAAATAATACACAGGAAAAAAGACAAAGAAAATAATCAAATAGCTATATCCATGTCCAAAAAAGGGGGCAAGGACAAGGAGGAGGGTCATGTATGAGATTTAATGTGTGAGTTTTTTTAAAATGTTGCCCAACTAAATTTTGGACACAAAGTGAAAATTCCAAGTCAAATTACTTTTGCTGTTTTTGCAAAAATAAAATTTTCATTTTAACCAGAATAGGGTAAAAAGATTTTTTCTTTTTAAGTTCTTATCTGAAGACATTTTACAAGATATACATATGATTTGTTTACAAAGAAAGTAAAATATAGACAAATTTGTTTTGTTTTTCCTTGCTCCGTATATATATGACAATGAATCTGCTTGGTTAATATGGGCAGCTCCATTTGTTAGCTTAGAATATGTTATACATTTAATGGAATTTCAAATAAGATCAAATAAAAATTTGGCAAATCACCGCCCAAGCAAAACAGTTTCCTTATAATGCCCTCAGCAAAAAAAATATTGCCACAACAAAAATATCCAATTTTGGAAGGCTGGGTACTTGACTAAAATCATTTTTTGTGATGACATTTCTTATTGTAACAAATACTTAAATTTATACATCTGTTATCTTTCCCATGGATGATGAAAAATGCATACAAAACTAGAAGATGAGTACAACAAAACCTTTTTACTTTCAAAAAAATTTGTGCTACTTTTACCTTTGTGGGAAAGTTCTGGTGGTTTTCTCCAGGGTGTCTAGTGATTTTCTGAAATGAAATTCAGGGTCATTCAGGGTTTTTTTGCCAATTTTTTGTAGTTTTTCAGGGCGTTTTCAACCTTTTTCAGGGTCCTTATTCAAATGAAACAAAGCTTGAACACGAAGATACCGTATAAAATCATGTCTAGTAATTGGATAAATCAACATGTGCAATATGTAAATTCCTTTTAAAAACTTGTAGACATTGAAAC
>JANSTP010005685.1:0-15718 GCA_025330745.1 Cladonema radiatum
AATATTTTAGTTTTGTAATATTTTATATATATTTTGTAATTATAGTATTTTATGTATTAATTTATTTGTTACATTTTCATTTTGTTAATAGTTTTTAAATTTGGTAGAAAATATAACTTACTTACTTTTCAGGCCCGCAAAAGTTTCTAAAAAAATATCCCAATCGGAAAATCCCTCAATTCTATCCAAATTTTTTTTTGTAAATTTTTATTAAAATTTCCTTGAAATGTATTGTATCTATTATAAGTATGCCAAATATGAAGTTCTAAGTTGTTTTAGAGGTATATATATGACTATACTGAAAATTAACCTTAAAATTAGAAATAACCTTAGGCGGTCATTTCTGAATTTTTTGAAAGTGTTCATGGTACTTTATATCTGTGCAAAGTTTCATTTTTTTTAGTTAAGTAATTTAGGATCTAACCAGGGGTAAAGGGTAGCTTTCAGCCCCCACCCCCAGGTGTTTATGCTCATGAAAAAGCCCAGATATAATAGGGTTAAATTGACCAATATGAAAAATAATGTTCACAATTTCTTCAAAAAACATCTCCATCAATTTTTTTTCCACAATTTAAACAGTCTTTTAAAATACTTCATTTAACAAAATATGTCAACTAATGATTAAACTAATTGCTATACCAGTTCCAAATGATTTCATCTCAATAACTTGATGAGGAAGACTTTTCAGCAGCAACCATCTTGAATATTTCATTTTCCCTTACTAAGCATTCTTTATTGTTTCACATAATGGAGACATAAGTGGAAGAAAAATTATATCAAGAAAATACACAGCAATTTTAAAAGATTTCTTGCTTGGGGGAAACTTAGCGACATTTAATTGCAGCATTTTACAAAGAGTAGCTCATTATTCAGTTTGACACAAATGTTACAAGTAAAAAGTTCTATTATACCATTGTTGGAGAATATTCAAGGATCACTAAAAAGTGTGCTGATAAATCAATTATGATGTGTCAACAGCAGATAACAAACAAACTAAAATATGAATACTCTACATACAAAAGTTATTTCAGCTCCATACTCAACAACACAGTGGCCAAGACAGAAGAGATTCACTCCACTTCCCAAAACGACAGCACTTGACTTGAGATATGCAAGAAATGTTTTCAACATTATCTGTTATGTCCAATCTTTTTCCAATATTCAATATCTCTTGAGTAAATTAAAAGGTGCAAGAAGAATAGAAATCAAGAGACTATCTGGAAAATTTGAAACTAACCAACCTCACTTGGACTCTTTATCAATCAGCAAAAAATTATAGAAAACTAAGGAAAAGCATTTTCTTTCTGAAACCAATACAGCATATTTCCTCAACTTCAAACATGAAAAATAGCCAGAAAAATATCATGGGAAAATAGTCAAGTTCTTATCAAACAAAAATTCTCCTGAATCGCAATGATGGCTTGAAAGAAAAAGCAAAATATCATTCTATAGCAATATTATTCAATAATATAATCAGCTGTCTTTCAAGAAACATCAAATATAAATATGCAAACACATGAATTCACATATATAAAATAATTACTTACTGACAGGATTTCCTCTATTTAGCCCCACCCTCCAATTAGCACTGCACCTTTAATACGAAACTCACAATAAGCGTCACCTTTTAATAATCCTCTTATTCAAAAAACATTAAAAGTCTATGATTATATAAATATAAAATGAATGAATATTCTTGATATATATGAATATATAATCCCTTGTTTACCCAAAAACACTGAAAAAAATTTGATTTTAATTGTCTTTTAATCTTTTTGATACTTGTAAACCTTCAAAAGAAGAAATTTCAAATTTTGAAATAAGCGCCGCCCTCTAATTAATGTCAGTGTCTAAAAAGCACCCCGCTTAAAAACATAAAAATTTAATATTTGAGGAAATACAGTATGCGAACTTTCAATAAAATTATAATAATAAAGTTTTGAGTTATAATAAAAGAATCTTATTTTCTTTCCACAGTTTAAAATACTTGTCAACATAATTTATATAGATATCGATACATATAATTAAAATCCTAAAAGCTTTCATTTTGACTAAAGTCACTTCTTGAATCTTGCTGTTTTGTCTTCAATGATTTTCTCTAGAAAAAAAAAGACATGCAATTCAAAACAACAAAAACAGTATTCTCAATATTGCACAGCTTGATCAAAAGATTAGCATAAATACTTTTTTCTTTAGTTAGATTTGATATTCCAGTTAACTGATGCCATACATATGTGAAATAAAAGGCAAAAAGTGCAAAAAGCAAAATGGTCAAATTCATCTACTTTACAATAATTGGCTATTATCAAACAAAAAAATAGGTATTTAATTTGATTGTGTTGTATAAAATATATTGAAGCAACAATTTGCCATTTTACTTTTCATGAAGTGGCATATTTTTTCAATGTATTCATTTTAATGCTTTTAACGTTGTAATTCATTAAAGTTATAACTAAAAAAATATGAAGCCAATTTTGTAGTAATATTAAAGATAAGCTTTTTTTAGGAATAAATGATTGAAACATTTCCGATTAATTTAACATATTAAATTAAAACAATTGAAACCACTGGCAATTATTCTCACACACCACAATCATTGCTAATCACCTTCTAATTCACGATGAACAACTGAATAGGAGTACCCTATTTCGCTTTCTATGTCATATTTGTTTGTGCACTTTACACAAAAATATTTAGTTAGTAGCTATGTTACAGGATTAGTCGGTTACTGGTAAAGTCAGTTTAGAGCATTAATCTATATACAAAATGAAAGAGCACAAAAGCTTGGTTTCACTACTCAATGATTGATCTTAAATCCAGTTATTTTGACAATATAGCATCGAAATTGACTGACCCAAGCACAGAGTAAAATGCATTGACCTTGCCATTATGTCTATTTAAATCTGCACCAAAAATAATAATTTATAATTGAACTCTCCAGCTTTCTTGTAATGTAGTTATCTGCATGCTTGGCCATATCTCCTTCTATTACCGCCCTCTTAAAAATAGCTTTTTGTATATGAGGCAGCTGTAAGACAAAAAGAGAAGGGAGGAAAAAAAGCTTTGCATAACCTGCGACAGAAAAAAACATCAGTTTAATTTCAGAATCTTCAGCATAACTTTAATATTAAGTTATGTACTTTGTATATGGAAAAACCATTTTCTAAATCTTTTCTCTTACAAACTGTGGAGGCAGACACAATTCTAAAACTTTTGGGTTTTAAACTGTTCAAATCAAGAGTAAGCTTATGCAGGGACATTGTGAAAGCTGTTTTGTGGCAAATAACAATTTTTCATGCCTTCTTTCCCGGTTAAATATGATAGTCTTATCACACCATCATTGTTGTATAGTATAAATACCCTCCTTTATATTTAACAAGCAAGTTCTTGCATTTTGCTTCGAAACTCACAGTTTGAAATTTAATACCACTGGAAATGGGGAAAGCTATGCAAAATTCACCTAAATCTTTTCCAATTGAAACCTTTTGTATTAGTTTATTTGAAGCTTCATAATATTTCTTTTACAACTGGTGCTTTCTAAGTTGCTTATTTGAAAACTTATTGTCATTTTGTCATTAAATTTCTTTGCATTAGAAAGACCTTTTAGAAAGTAATGTTAAACAAGTAATGTTTAACCCCTTTATATAGAAAGTTAAAATACAAAGTAAAAAATAATGGTCAATATTAAGTTACCTTTAGATTTCCTTTGGTTGTTTCTATGGTATCTTTGGCTTTTATCACTAGATTGGAAGAAATAGATATTGATTCATAATAGGAAGTCATGATTAACTATTCCTTTTTATACTCTGATAAACTAAAAAGAAAATGCAGAAAAATAAATGATATCAACATGACTTCTAAAGATATTATTCTTCATGATGAAAAGCTTACTTCTACATCTGTGCTTATTAAATGTTTTAGAAGTCAAATTATTTACTCTCCTTAGTCCCCATCTGATTTTTACTGTAAACAAGTTTGGCATTTAGATTGGCTAAATTCTGATTCGATTGATGGTAGGAATCAATAAAAGGGCATATTCAAGCTCCTACTGATATCTTATTTTACGAAAGAGTTTGGCAGATTGATAGATATTATATTTCATCTTCATAAATTATTACAAAGATGGGAATAGGAGCGCCTAACTGCAAAAAAAAAAAAAGAAAAAAAAAAATAATAATAATCTAAAGGGTCCCCAACAGAAAACACAAAATAGACATATGCAAATAAATGTAAATGCAAGAAAAAAAGATCTTCCATGAGTTCACACATAGGAGGCTGGTTATTCCATTTTATAAGATCTAGTTAGCTTATTAACTGACTTTATGTTTACAACATTGTTAGCAATAAACTTTTTCCAAAGCCAAACTCCTTAGAACTTTAAAGTAGACATACGTAATTATGTAATAAATGGTTATCACGAGGAAATGAAGAAATATTTTCACTTCTCATCCTTTCTTTGAATAAATCTTTTAGTTACTGTAGCTAATTGCAGCTTAGCTGGAGAGAGGACGTGCTATACACCTCGAAAACTTATCATTCATGTTTTGTCTGACTAAATGATTCTTTTGTTCTCCATGATAAACAGCGGTACAGTGTTTGTAAGTAATCAATAGTTAAACTGTCACATAGCAAACTCAACCTGGAGTGGCTACTTCCGAGACTTTTTTCTTTTTCAGGGCAGCATACATGCTTCTTTGATTATCAAGGGTTTGCGTAATATCAATTCACAAATTATCTAAAGCTGAGCGGGGGAATTTGTTAAAAAATGAAATGCAAATATATTGCTAATAACTTAAAATTAGCTTGTGTGGGTAAAAAAATGTTTTTCATAGAATAAAAACAGCACAGAAGGAATTTAAATACCCTAATCATGAGATATAGGTGATACTAAATTCTGGGAACATATTAGATTTTCTTTGATTTTAGAAAAGATATTGGCAATTAACACAAATTTATGCAACCCTGTGAGCTCTCTGCTGGAGTTTAAATTGTATCTCTAATACTTAAACATCAATAATGAGCATTATATGACTTTTTATAACACCCAGCTGCATGTTAAATTAACATCAGAGTAATTTTTTAACCATAATCAGGGAATGGTGAAATTGGGGAAAGGCAACAAAATAAAAGAAAATTCTGTTAGGGCAATATAAAAAGAATGTTCATATAAGCACTGAAATGACTCCGTTCACATTTGATCGAGTAAGGGTAATATGCAAGTATCATCTAAGCTATTATGATCTTCAAAAGACGCTCTTGAATGATGATCTCTTCACTGAAAAAAAGAGTCCCCTGTTACTTGTGAGAAAACTGCTAGCCAATATGAGCAGATTTTTGTCTATTGCTTTTACAAAATGAAATATCCATATTATTGTACACAATGCTCACAAATTTCGAGGATACGAAATAAACTACGAATAAACTCCTTATATTTATCAACAAATTAAGGAATAGACATTGAGCCTGCATGTTATAAAAATCATCAAAAAAGACTACCATTACTGGAAATTTTCAAATGGAAAACGTTTATAAAACTTCAAAAGCATGAATGATAAAAATAAAATATTCCAAGTAGTGTTTACTTTCAACCTCGTAATGGTCCTTGCAATAAATTTCTAATTAGAAACAGTCTCAAGCCTGGTCATAAGAGGTGTGTGATCACATGCGCACGCTCCCCACACACACCTCCATTCAGATAAGAGTGTGGTTACCACTCTTCTAAAATATTGAATTGAATAACTTGGCATAAAAATAGGCAATTTAGCAAAAATATTTAAAAAAACACACCTAAACCTAAGGGAGGAGAGTGATGACCACTCGCCTACTCTTTTTCTTTTTCCCCTGCAGTCCAATGAAATTATGTCCATATTCCTAAAAATATTTCCAATGGGTCAGAATTTTTAAGGTTTAAGAGAAAACATTTACATGGAAAACTTTCTCTCCAATAGATAAAACAATTTTCAAAAATCTCAATATCAAGAACCAAAATTTTACTAACAAAACTTTTTAAATGCATACTTGAAGAATGGTTTTTAAAAGTTTTTGGTTATCTACTAACCATTCAATGATAGAAGTATTTGCTATCTCACCTGCCAATATGACAGGTAGAAAAAAAGTTTTTGGAGCCTCAAATAGATACCTGGAAAGTTTTTCAGTGATTAAAGTTTTGAACATTACTGTAAATATGAATGTATCCAGTTAGTGTAGGATTAACAGGGAAGAGTGTCTTTTGTTTGATAGCTCTGTCTTTAATTGCTAAAATTTGTTTATTACCCATCAATTTCAATTATCTTTATTTGGATTCTTAGAACCAAGGAATGAAGAAACATGTAAAGCATAATAAATAGTTAATACTACATACATTTATCTGCGATTCCTTTTTCAATATTCTCATGGTACAAATATTTATTCTAAAATGTAAAATAGAAATACAAAAATATAGAAAGTTGAATATCATTATCCCAATAACATGACAGCAAAATTATTCAAATAGCTTACTATCAATAGAGATAATGTAGACTTAATATAATGATCCTTTGTTGACAAAGATTTCTGCATATCACAAACCTTCAATTTCAAAACGTCGATCTAAACAACATTGAGGTAAATTGATAAAAATCTATAGATTTGTGTGGAAACACTGGTTGAAATTACACAAACAGCTTACAACAAACCTCAGAAACTTTGTTTTCCCCATCCATATTTTCATAAGGATAATATGTTGATAAAATATTCCACATCTTTTTCAATATTTCATAGATTTCATTCAAAGTTTCTTCTTCGTTGAATACCTACAACATGCAAATAAAAGTAAACTTGTTTTTATCTAACTTGCTTAAACTTATTGAGAATCTTGCTTGCTTGCTTGCTTGCTTGCTTAACTTTATAGTATAAGTGGCCAGGATGAAAAACATTCTTACTTATTCGGCCGTTTTTATTCCAATATTTCAGCTATTATTTGGCTAATCAAGGCAACAAAGTTACTTCAATCAGTGTGGCCATATTTTCTAAGAAGCGAATCAAACATGCATTTGGAACATGACTGAAAAAATTGGGATGTCATTCCAGTGCCGCAAAGTAATTTCAGTAACAGTAAATGTGAACAATCGGCATGATGAACAAAAGAACTCTTTTCAAAAAGAAACAAAAAACAAAAAGAAATCTCCCAAGGCATTTAAAGCGAATGATAGAAAGTTGCCTATGTGGAAATAACCCTTATCAACAGTGAATTTATTGGACATAACCACTCTTCTTTGGCAACGTTAATGGCTCTTCATAAAATATAGCAAACTTCATGACGAAACTGCAACTGCAGTGCTACCATTTCAGTCTGTAGCTACACTTATGCTATTACTGTTCTGGATGCTAATCAACATTATTATGAATTCTTCGCGGATTGGCTTTAAAACAAGGAAAAATTGCTGATTATTGATCGCACAGTGATCTCTTGATGGGACTACCTTTACAGGCTTTAACCCTATTCCACCCAGGCTTTTTTTGGCTTCGAAAACCCGGGGGGGGGGGCAGATTCCGCCCCCTGGATATTTCCAAAACTACATAGGTACAGTCATCAAACTTGATACAGTAGTACACCAACTTATTCTGAACACTTTGGTACCATAAAGAACCTATGACGTCATCAAAATTTGATGACGTCATCATTTTTTTACCGATAGGTCGTCGAAAATCGGTGATTCCCAGGTCAAACTTTCAGCAGCTACGAAAAATTAACCAATGGAGCTTTTTTAATGCGGTTTTCACCATTGTGCTACTAAAATAAAGTACTTTTATGCCATTAGGAGTTATAGAGGATTTGGACCCAAAAATCGGATTTTGCCCCAAAATGACCCCGAAAAATGACCTACCAAGCCTGCATTTTCGTGTTGCCATGGCAACAATGGGCGTGGTTACCCAAATTTTTTTTCATGAAAATGTTCCCAGATAAATTTTGTATAAAGTCACAAAGTTTCGGGGGCAAAGCTTTTTTAGTTCCGGAGTTATAATAAAAAAACTACCAGGGGGGGGCGGAATCCTCCCCCCGGGGTGGAATAGGCTTAAGACAGTTCAGCTTCAAGCCATGTTTTTTTCGTGGGCTTTACTCTCACCATCTTAACAATAATTGTTATAACATTCGTAAAAATCTTAATAAGATGAGGTTATGGCTACGTTAATGGCTCTTCATAAAATATAGCAAACTTTATGACGAAACTGCAACTGCAGTGCTACCATTTCAGTCTATAGCTACACTTATGCTATTACTGTTCTGGATGCTAATCAACATTATTATGAATTCTTCGCAGATTGGCTTTAAAACAAGGAAAAATTGCTGATTATTGATCGCACAGTGATCTCTTGATGGGACTACCTTTACAGGCTTTAAGACAGTTCAGCTTCAAGCCATGTTTTTTTCGTGGGCTTTACTCTCACCATCTTAACAATAATTGTTATTACATTCATGAAAATCTTAATAAGATGAGGATCAATACTTCTCCTTCCCTAACCAAACTTAGTAAACATAATCTAAAGAAAGTATTTGAGATTTTAAAGCCTTGATTTGTCAGCAAGGCAACTTGCAGCAATTTCTTAATGGGACTGTGTTAGCATGCCAATGCGACGCTTTGGCATAGTGTGAGATTTAAATATGGTAATGAAAATCCCTTATATGGAAAACAAAAACAAAATAGAAGATTCTCGTTACCTAAAACCCTTTAAGAAATAAAACCAATCAGGAAGAATCAAAAATATGATGTTTTTGCTATGCAACCCTTCTAATGTTCCCACTAAAGGCTGGTGTTTCCAATATGAAACATTGCACATGAAACTGGAACTAAGTGTTGTTTGAAGAACGTGCTTCAAATACACAAAAACAATTTTTCCACACAGTATTAAATAGATATATACTTTTAAAAGACTAAGAAAGAAGAAAAAAAAGGTATAATATTTATTTAAAGGAGTTTGACTGAATGAATTCATAAAAAACACCTTTTTAATACAAAAGCCACTTTTCAAGACTTCTATAGCAAGCACAATATTCTATCTTGGTTAACAAAACTAGGTATCTACAGATACCTATAAAAGTATTGAATACTTTCGATTAAACATTCGTTTCATATTGCCATGATAACAATGTGAGGGCAGATATGCTCCATAAATTAGTTTGAATATTTTAGAAATAATGCTCTTTCATCAATCTTATACTTATTCAAAGGTCTTTTTTTAATACCTAAATGATGCTTCAGTGCTGTGCCACATTGTTTTAAGCAGCATATTATAACTTAATAAGAAGACCAATACTTCTTGTTCCATGACCAAACTTAGTAAACATCATCTAAAATATGTATTAGAAATTTCAAAGCCTTGATCTGACAGCCAATGACATGATGAAACAGCTAATTTTCATAATTCTAAATGACTTCACCTGCTTTAAACGTTCACTAACCAAACTTGGTATAGTTAAACTCCATGTGGTCCTAGAAACCTTGGACCATTCTAACCACTTGTTACTATGGCAACAACCAATAACAATATGGAAAAGAAATTTTCAACATTTTTCACATTTTTTTCGCAAAAAAATATGTACTAATCCTTTACTTACTAAACTTAGTGCAGGTATATACCTGCATATTTGGGGTATATACCCCAAAAGGTCCTAGAACATATAGAAACAATTTTAACTGATAATTATAATAATTATATCATAATTTATAAAATTATAATTATAAAGTTAAATATGAACAATTAACATTGAAAATAGTAACTTCATTGATTTAATCATTTGATGATAATGAGCAATAATGTACCTGTTTACTTGTTGCAGACATATCTTGACTAATTCCTGTTGAAATAATGTGAATACATTTACGGATTAGTTGTGTCAACAAGTTGAAGTCCAAAGAGTCTAAACACAACAAATGATTGGATGATTTATCAGACAACGAATTATCTAAAAGCAAAACATATAAAACTAGATGAAGCATCATATATAACCATATAGTAGCATATACTAAAGAATACGAACTCTTTGCTCCTCAGAGATCAGGAGAAGAATAAACAAAAAATTTGACCACAAAAAAAAAAGCAACCTTGCTTCCATGCTGCAATAATTCAAAATGATGATAACCCTAGGGGTCAGAAAACAAGTTTTTGTGATGTCGAATTATCTTGCAGAATATTAATTAAGGTAAACTAGAGATCTGTTAAGAGCTAGGGCTTAGACACTCTTCTGATTTGAAATTCAGATTTGTTTTGAAGAAATCATGTTCCCAGAAGCATTATAAAAATGCTCCATGTTGACTGACAAGATCGTCCCTTCTGTTTTGATAAAGAGGGCTGCTTTGTTTTGAGCAAATAAAGTTTTTCTATTGCTTGCATGACGTTGCATTTCGATAATTAGAGCTTTGTTTTGCAAGAATAAAATTTTTCTATGGCTTGAATAACTTTTTCTTGATGTTGAGAGCATTGCTATGAAGAAGAATAAAGAAAATAGCATTCTTCTTTTGCAAATGTATTAGTTGATTCAGGTAAGTGTTTTGTGGAGCTACTATAAAGTAAGTACGACTCATTTAAGAACAGTTCAATGAGTGTTTAAAAAACATTTATTTCTATAAAAAGTCTATAAAAAATTAACGAATAAGCCAATAATAGAATGACCAAGAAAATGCAATTTTCGTAATACTAACATAGTTACATGTTTGCAATTGCTAATTACTCAATAGTATTTTTATACTAAACAGCAAGAAGAGTCTCAAGACTTTAAAAAATCTCTACAACAAGTTTTCTTAAAATTCCAAGTTTTCCCGCATGACGTCTTGCAAGCTGTAGAGGGAGCCAAGATTCGTGCTTAATTCGCACCCTGGCAATTTCTATAAGATTATCAGATATTTGTGATGATGTTGAGGACTTAATAGAGTCCTTTTACACCATTTCTATTTTCACACGTTCATTTTAATGAATATGTATCAAAATTAATGGATATGTGAAGATGAAACCTGCACCATTAAACACTTGTATCAATAATAACTACTAGCTGCATGTAGTGTCGCACGGCACTGAAGTGTCATATTGGCCTGCTGACGCAGTCCCAGCAATCATTCGCTGCGTGATCCCTTGCCAATAAATGAAGCATTTTTTGGCCTGCTGACACAGTCCAAGATAGGAATCGCTGTGCGATCCCTTGCTAGTATTGCAAGTATTTGAAGTTTTGGAATATATGAAAATTGGTCTCTCAATGACATCATATGCTATTGCAATAGCAGCTAACAATTAAATTGGATAAAAAATCTTCACAACCATTTTGGGTTTATATGTACCAAGTTGGATTAATAAAAGCAAAGCAAGGGTGAAATCATTGAAAAATTTTAAATACTGACCTTTTAATGACAGGATAGACCATTGCCATAGGAACCGACAGGGAAAATTTGAGAGTATATTTATACCAAGCATGGTTACAAAAGGTGCAGTACAGGTGAAGTTGTAAAAAGTTGGAAAAAATAACTTTTTAATGACGTCATAGGTCGTTGCCATAGCAACCAACTGTCAAAGCTGAACTAAAAGTATTTAGAACCATTTTAGGTATATGTGTATCAAGTTTGATTTCTAAAGGCAAAGTACAGAAGGTGTTATGAAACTTTTCTTAAATGGACCTTTTAATGACGTCATAGGCTGTTGTCATAGCAACTAACCGTCAAAATCAGCCCAAAAATATTCGAAATCATCTGATGTATATATGTACCAAGTTTGGTAACTATAGGCAAAGTACAAGTGGCGTTAAAGAAAATTTTGAATGTTGAACTTCTTCTAATGATGTCATAGTTCATTGCCATGGCAACAAAATGTCAAAATTGGACCCAAAATATGTATATAGGGCCATTAGAGGTATACGTGTTACCAAAAGTTTCATACGGAAATTGTCAAGAACATTGGAGTGGTTTCACTCGAAAAATATTTGACATTTTCTGATAAGTGGTTATTCTTTAAGGATTTTCAGCCAATGAAAATCCCTAATTTTCTCTTTTAACCAATCGGCTTGCATAAATTTTCCCCCTTTAGTGCTAGCATTTGCACGCAACGCTTTTAATATATGTATAAACTTGAAATACTTGAATCCCCATACTATGCAAGGCTGATTGATTGATTGATACACATTCCTCAAGCACTTGAAATTTATTTGAATGTACAATGACCATTAGAGTTATATTCATTTTTAATAGGATTTGTGAATGGCAATGTTGACAACTACCACATGTGAGATGAACTTCCTGTCTCAGATCAAAAAGTTAAAATAAAGAAACTTCAGTTATTCAGCATTTGTCTTTGAATTTTGATATAGTTATAAAAGTTTCAATAGTATTGTTAAGATATGACACTTTACCACAATAAATATCCCAAACTACTCTAAATTATTTATGGTAGTAACCACATGCTCTATAATTTTGAAACCAACAATTTTTAGTGAATAAATACAGAATATTTGAACAAAGACTATTTTATGGAAAAAAACCCAAACTCTATTGCATTATGACCAAACATATTATACTCCTAACTAGATGATAATTATAATTTTGTAGCAACCTCGTGCACAGACACTGTTTAGCTAGACAGATCAGTAACATCTACAGAAATAACTTATGAATAGACAAAACTAAATCAGCATTTTACTTACATTACTGTCTATGCATATGGTTTATTTTTTTTCACTTCGGTAAATATACGAAAGGCATAAAATAAACTAGCCTTTCAACACCAAAAACAAATTAAAAAAACAATGTTAAAATCATGATAAAAACATAAAATACAGGAAAATCTAAAGAAGTCAAAAAATTATAACTTCAAATAAATAAATTACAATAAATGAAATAAATAATAAGAGTATATATACAATAAAAATACAGACAACATAAAGGAAAGAACTAAATTATTTCATGTAAATGCAAACCATGTTCGGCTAGTAATATTGACCCACCCAAATCTCATAGTGTAATTTTCACAGAGTCTGAATGAACATTTAGGAATCCAACTAGACAAATACATACAACTATACAGGAATAGAGCAAGTAAATGAATCTCAACACTATGCAAAAACTAATTCTGGCTAGAGAGACTGACTGGACTCTGACACTGGCCAGAGAAACTTAGACTATAAGCTGGGTCTTGGCTACTCTCTGATGTCAATGTGTTACTCACTATAAACAAGTATTTTTGTGTAATGAAGTACAAGTGGCTATCGTTTTTTATTATTAATTGATTTTTATTGAAAGAGTATCTATCGTTTTTGATGAATAGTTGGTGATTATGTCCCATGACAGGCATATAAGAAAGACAGATATCAAGTTTTTAGAGAGATGTGGCAAAAGTATTGGCTATTAGCATTAATCTGCCTAATAGTTGTGTGGACAAAGTGCTGGAGGTTTTCTCCTATTATTATGTTTCTTTCAAGATATATCTTCTGTGTAACACAATATAACCAAATTGTCCCCTAAAATATGTGCTTGTTCATTTCCCGTTTTGCCTTCACTGTTCAAAACAAACTGTCCAAAACATATATTGTGCAACAAAAAGTTTCATGTATCATGTTATTTTTTCAATTTTAAATACAGATAAGGTAAACATTAATAGAACTTAAAATAATGTCATTGGAAACCTTCTGAACCATATACAATGCATACATGGCATGCCCAACTACAGTGGTAAGGATATAATACCATTTGACGCCAGGTAGGAGTTGCAATAGTATGGAAGGTAGCAAAATATTGAGCCTAAAACCTTTTTTAGTATATACATCTGAACAATGTTGAGTCAGTAGGGTCATACCTTTCTTCCTACCAAACCCAAAATTCAGGTATTTATTGTAAGGTAATTTTAAAGAACAACAAAAGGCGTAAAAGCATAAAGGCCATAGAAATACATTTAAATACTGTATGATGGCGCACATAGTCTTTGCTAAATCTACCAGAAATGTTTCAATAACAACAACTTTCCAATGATAAAAACCTATTGAAAACTGGAATGTCCTTGTATAAAAATTTACCTAAAGGATGCACCTCCTTTTCAAACTATAATACTACCCCATTTTAAAAAGGTCATCTTGACAGCTTTGCTGGCTCCTTCAATTTATTAATTCTCAAAGTCGATTTTCTTATTTAATTGACTTTGTAGATTTACATAAGTTTGTAATTTATAAATCTTTGTACTTGGAACTTGCATGGGGAGGTAAGTTTATCTATCTCATAAATTCACTTCAATCTGACTCTGAATCTTAAATGTAGTTTCACAACTTTCTAAAAAAGCACACCCCATTTGACTGTGCCAAGGGTGTAGAAAGGGTGTAGCAATTAGTGATTAATGAAAAAACTTTTGTTCACTTATTTACTTATATTATATTATGTTGAAGCTTCTCCATTTTCCATGGTCTCAATTAAAGCTCTGGGCCAGCTTTGATTAAATTAGTTCACTATTCAACCCTTTAAACCCTAGACTATTAACTATTAACCCCTTCGGCTATTAAAAATGTCGAAAAAAACTGTAGAGGTTATTTTCAAACAAACAGTCTTTCTCCATGTTGCGATTATAACAGCAAATTCTGCTGAATAAACAACCCCATGGAAAATTTTCTCTCTGCAGAAAATGTAATATATAAACAATTTTGAAGTTCATTTGAACAAATATTTTCTATGTAAATGTTCACTCTTCTTCATTATCAAAATGATTGCTATTTTTGCTATTGTAATCAGAATTACTTTCATCACTTTGTGGTAACAAATTACGGAAAAGTTATTTCTCTTTTTTGAGGTATAAACCAATATCTTTTGCCAGCAGGAAAAGGATCTACATCATACCAAAGCAGTTTCAACTCATCATTGGGTTTAATCCAGTCATAACTTAAAGGATTTGGTGGGTAAAAAAATGTTTAATTGCAATCCAAACACAACCCAACCGTAAAAAACAAAGTTTGCCTACTTCATTTTCATCTCAAGGAAACTTCCATCTGGTGGGAGAGATTTAATTATGCAAATTTTTGTTTTCTCAACAATATACAACATTGAGTACATACTGTTTTCTCTCTTGTTGGGTGATTTCAATTTACTTGCAAAGCAAATTCTGCAATCTCTTGTCTGGGTCAGTCAATGCATAGAACACACAACAAAAAATACGAGGATTGCTTGTCTTGACAGAAAAAACGTTTAAAATAAAATCTTTTGAAATATACAGCAAGAGAGGGAATACATCAGTATCTTCAGGAACAACATATGTGTCAGTGAAAGCGAAAAGGGGGAGTCGATATAAATTTTAACTCCATCAAATCTTCATTAATGGCATTATTAAAATTTGGACGCATTCTATTTAAAAATTCTTTTTGGCATCCTTTTTAGGATATGGCATCCATTTACTACCATCAAAATGGCATCAATTTTTTTGATGCCATCAATTTATTGGCATCAAATTTTTGGATGCCATCTAGAAATTTGCATTGTATTTTTGATAGCATCCAAAACTAAAAATGAGGGATTCCCCTTTTTTGCTTTCACTGACACATATATCGATCTTTTTCCAGAGTCAGCTGTAAATTTTTCATATTTTATGTGTACTAACCCTATATTACATGTTTGCGAGGGAAATACCAGAGAATATTGACCGACGTCAAAGAAACGGAGGTCAATATTCGAAGGTATTTCACGAAGCTAACATGTAATATATGGATTATTACCCGTCAAAAACTTTT
>JANSTP010005796.1:0-15715 GCA_025330745.1 Cladonema radiatum
GACGTGTCTGCTCAAAAGAGCAAGAAAAGATTAAAGGAGACGAAAATGCTCTGCGAGACTTATTATTTTTTGCAGTGTGTATTTTTAAAGGTAAAATCTTGAAGTGGCGGAGAAATGAGATTTCGAAGATATTGGTTGCTGGACGGAGGACACGTTGATGGGTTTTGTTGGAAATATGAAACCTTTTTGGTGGACTGATGATATATCGGGAAAGTAAGTGTCGAAGAAGTGTGTACCTCCCACATTGTGTTGCTTTTGGCAAGGCCTTTTAAGTTTCTCATTCTTCCTTATGTCTTTTCTGCGTTTGAAGTACATGAATTTAAGCCAATAACATTAGCTTTTTAATAAACTTCCATGTTGTATTTAACTATATGTTGTATTTAAGTGCAGGTCCTTGTAATTGGATATTACAGATAATTTAGTCTTTAGTCCCTCTTAGTTTTCGCCTTAAAATCGCAATTGCTATCACAGCAAAATATGTGAACAAGGATTTGAAAATCATTCAGATGACACATAGTAAAGACCATGCTGCCATTTAACTCACAAAATGTATATATGTTAACTAGCAGGCTCGTGGATTATTATAAATCTCTTGTTTTCTTTCGATATGATTTTACTGTCAAAAGGTATCTTGGTAAACGTTAACAGTCACAAAATATTAGGCAAAGGGCCACTATAGTTCAAGATTTATGAAAAAATATAATTAGCCATAAAGTGAGATGGCCTTCCCCGTATCAGGTGATGCCTCACCCAAGTAATCCTTAAGCGAGAAATATAAAAATGGGGTAGCTACAATCCCATACAAAATGAAAGGATATGGAATACCATGTAGTTTTATTCGATTGGCAATTTATTGAATACAGCATCAAAAGACACATATAAAACACATTTAAAACTGAAAAGAAAAAAGGTTGCAATGGATAAAATTTCTTGAATTTTTTCTTTACTTTGACAACTGTTGCATGAAGTCTATGATTGAATTTTTACATCTTTTCTCTATTCTATATTCCGGTAGCATTAACACGGAAAAACACCGATTTCCGGATGATAGCATTCCTTTAATAGAGCTTTAATGCCCCGCAATCTTTATTGCTCTAGGTTTGCTCTTTTGGTCTGTAAGTTTTCATCTTTTTCCTTGTTCCAAAATTCTTGTGAATAATAGTAAGGAGTTTCGCCGAATTCTCCAAAAATATGGATCGCCGTTTCATATGGATTTCTTGTATTTGATGAACCAATTGTTTTGAATGGCATCTTTTGTGACATCATAAAGTTTCTGATTCCTCGCTCTCTTGTGTATCTGCTTTCGTCCTTTTTGCCCAATCTGTCAATCACTCGGTATGGAATTTCGTAAGGACTGCCTGGGAAATGAGGATTTTGAGGGAAATTGCTTTCGTCAAGGTCTTTTGCTACATTTTTTGAATCTTTTTTGCCCAAATGTTCGATCAATCGGTATGGAATTGAGAATGGACTGTTAGGGAAAAGAGTGAATTCTGGGATAGGAATTACAAATGGATCTTTTGCTGGGATCTTAATGGGTCTTTGAATCTGTGCTTTCATCATCAAAATTTCCCTTGTCGTCAGGTTTGGTCGGAGGTTCTAAGAAAGTTAGATTTGGAAAAAAGTGATTGCAATTAAATTGATATAGTAATATTCAAAAAATTATTGTTAAAAAATAACGTGTTTGCGCACCAATAAATATATTATAAACATTATTTATCATTTTTTATATTAAATATGATACAACTTTTGTGTATAGTGAATACCTGCTGTAAGCTTTTTGTAGTCCTCCCCAGTCTCCTTTTTGCCTGTTTTTCTTTAATCCATTTCAGAGGAAAAATATTTATGCCCACAAACTTTGAGGCAATAGTTAAAATTATCTAGCAATATCTTCGTGAAAAGGTTAACCCTATTCCACACGGGCTTTTTTATGTACGTTGATTGCATTGGGGGGGAGGGGGTAAAAACTACCCCCCCTCCCCCAGGTTAAAACCTCTAATACTCAATGAAATCGAATAAAACTTGGCACAAATGTAAAACATAATAAGAAGTTTTGAAAAATCAAATTTTGACCCCATTAGGTCACGTGATTAGGTGATGACGTCATCAAAAACACCGAAAGTTGACGAAATTTCTATTTCTTCGATGTAATTTTTCACCTACCTGAAAAACGAGAGTTCCCAAACGATTCAGATTTTAAAAATTGGTGATGTTTAGTAGAATAAGGTACATTTTTCAGAAAATATCACTAAAACCAAAAATATATGGAAATTGGGGGGGATTTTCTGAGGGGGAAAATTCAATAGAAATTCTCATATCGAAAGACGTCTGTATTTTGACGTATGCTTTTAATACTTTTACAAAATGATTCAGGTTGGTTTATTACCTTGTATTAATGATGACTAAATTAATTTGGTTGTTTATGAGCCACGTGAAAAGTGATGACTTCATCAAAATTCCCGAAAAGCGGATTTTACGGCTCTGACGGCTTTTTGACAGCTATGACGTCATAATGACGTTACAATGCCGTCAATCTGATGTTGTTCTCGCACTGATAAAATATTTTAACAATTTAAGTCAGAAAACACAAGTTTCAACTAACCAATCTCTAATCAAATTGAAATATTTGCAATAATTACTAAAAATGGCTATACCAAGGTCAATGGATGACGTCATAGCAAGGGACTGGGACCGAGTCACAATTTTTTTTTTATTGTAAAATGATTACAATTAAATTTTGTACACTCAGTCAAATTTCATGCAAAAGTATTAACTACAACGGAATCTATTAAAAAAAGTTTGTTGGGAGGGGGGGATTTTACCATGTGGAATAGGGTTAATAAGCGACCCGTTTATAAGCAACCAGTACTGACTTCGAATTTTTGGAAGCAACTTTCAGTACTGATAAGCAATATTTTTTCTTATTGGGATCTACGATTTACTTCTTATTGAGCATTAAAGATGATTTTACATGATCTAAACAATTGCCGCTGGTTTTATGCAAGCAACTCATAAGCAATTTTCAGTATTGAAAATGCATATATTCAGAAGGAACGTTGAGTACTGACCCCTGAACTTAGTTGCTTATAAAAAAAAGTGTACAAAAAATCTAATAAGAAATTACAGCCTTTCCTTTGAATTTTTCATTCCTAGATATTCTTTGTCAATTCGGGATATTTTGTTCACACTTCTTACAGAGCTCAAACAAAAAAATGTCCAAGCGAAAATCGCTGTTAAAAAGACAAGATAACAAAAGACATGATGCAAGATAGGCGGAAACTTACCCCATTGTAAGCAACGATTTCAGTCATATGCAGTTGAAAACAAATGAAAAATGCTTCCACAAAGAAACGCCAATATCAGCCCACTTTACATCTTTTCAGATAGTGTAACTCTGTATTAAGGCCGAAAGATAGCTAAATTTGAGAGTAACTGGTAGGCTTGGTGCAATTGCTCCCACCTTGAGACTGTTTTTCTAAACGGTTTAGGTCATGTGCTGTTGAAAACAAATAAAAAATGCTGCCATTAACAAACGCCAATGTCAGTGCACTTAAGAAGATTTTTTCAGGAAGTGTAAGTATGTATTTATGCTGAAATTTAACTATATTTCGGTGTGACTGGTGAGTTTGGGTGCAATTGCTCCCACCTTGAAACTGTTTTTCTGAACCATTTAGGTCATATGCAGTTGAAAGAAGATGAAAAAAACTGCCACTAAGAAACGCCAATATAAGGACACTTAACAACTTTTCAGGAAGTGTAAGGATGTATTTAAAATGAAATGTAGCAAAATTTGAGTGTGACTGGTGAGCTTGGCGCAATTGCTCCCACCTTGACACTGTCTTTCTGAACGATTCAGGTCATATGCAGTTGAAAACAAATGAAAAATGCTGCCACTAAGAAACGCCAATATCAGCCCTGTTACCAACATTTCAGGAAGCGTAAGCATGTATTTAGGCTGAAATGTAGCTAAACTTGATTGTGACTGGTAGGCATGGCGGAATTGCGCTCATCTTGACACTGCTTTTCTGAACGATTCAGGTCATATGCAGTTGAAAACAAATGAAACATGCTGCCACTAAGAAACGCCAATATCAACCCTGTTACCAACATTTCAAGAAGCGTAAGCATGTATTTAGGCTGAAACTTAGCTTTGGCGCAAATGTTCCCACCTTGAGACTTTTTTCTGATCCATTCATGTCATATGCAGCTAAAAGCAAATGAAAAATGCTGCCACTAAGAAACGCCAAAATCATGCCACTTAACATCTTTTCGAGAAGCGTAAGTATGTATTTAGGCAGAAAACTAGCTAAATTTGAGTGTGACTGGTAGGCTTTGCACAATTGTTCCCACCTTGACACTGTTTTTCTGAACGACTTAAGTCATATGCAGTTGAAAACAAATGGAAAATGCTGCCACTAAGAAACGCCAATATTAGCCCACTTAACAACTTTTAAGGAAGTGAAGCTCTGTATATATGCTGAAATGCAGCTAAATTTGAGTGTGACTGGTGAGCTTGTCCCTATTGCTCCGAACTTGAGACTTTTTTCTCAGCAATTTAGGTCATATGCAGTTAAAAGCATATGAGAAATACTGCCACTAAGAAATGCCAATATTAGCCCACTAAACAACTTTTCTGGAAGTGTAAGTATGTATGTAGCTAAATTTGAGTATGACTGTTGAGCTTAGCGCAATTCCTCCCACCTTGAGATTGTTTATCTGAGCGAGTTAGGTCACATGCAGTTGAAAACAAATGAAAAATTACTTCCACTAGGAAACGCCAATATCGGTGCACGTAACATACTTTCAGGAAGTGTAAGTATGTGTTTATGCTGAAATTTAGCTATATTTCAGTGTTAATGGCGCAATTGGGCGCAATTGCTAACACCTTGAAACTGTTTTTCTGAACCATTTACGTCATGTGCAGTTGAAAACAAATAAAAAATGCTGCCACTAGCAATCACCAATATCAGGTCACTCAACATCTTTTAAGGCAGTCTAAGTATGTATTTATGCTAAAATGTACCTAAACTCGAGTAGACTGTTTAGCTTACCGCTATTGTTCTCACATTGAGACTTTTCTTCTAAGCGATTTAGGTCATATGCACTTGAAAACAAATGACAAATACTGCCACTAAAAAACGCCAATATCAGTCCACTCAACAGCTTTTCAGGTAGTGTCAGTCTGTATTTAGGCTGAAATGTAGCTAACTTTGCGTGTGACTGGCGAGCTTGGCGCAATTCCTCTCACCTTGAGGCTTTCTTTTCTGAACGATTAAGGTCATATGCAGTTGAAAGCAAATGAAAAATGCTGCCATTAAGAAACGCCAATATCAGCCCACTCAACACCTTTTCAGGTAGTGTCAATCTGTATTTAGGCCGAAATGTAGCTTAATTTGAGTGTGACAGGTAAGTCTGCATCTCCCTTTTTCTTAGTGGGTATGTTTTTCATCTGTTGTTGTTCGTTTTTAATATAATTTTAAAATTATTGTTGTGAAGTAACGTCAGCCCACGAAGTTGGGCCGCCAATGGCCCTTTTACTTCAGTATATCTTTTTGCAGCAAGATTTAGCAATTTTAACCACTAGAATTGAATTTCTTGTCCAATTTGGAAAACAGTTAATTGGAAAAGTTTTTCTTGATTTTTTTGCTCAAAATGAGGAAAAATCTAAAATTGGACTTTGCCCGGAACAAACGAACATGATGACTTCAACTGCCATTTGATGATGTTAGAAAGAAAACTTCTTCATGATATTGGCTATACATTTAGCCAACTATTATCCCTCAAAGTTTCATAGTGATAGCGTTTGTATAGCCCGAGAAAATAAGGGGTTGGGGGCTTCAACCTTTCCCGCTCCTAATTTTTGAGAGTCCAAAATGTCTCAGCCTGAATAAGGTTAAATACGTTATTACTTTGTTGGTGTAATTAAAATATAAAGCTTGAAGTCAAATGCATGCTCACTTACTATCATAATTTTGTAAAGATTTTGCTTTTATTCTTTACACTTTTTGTGCAGCAAGAAGTTTATTAAAATACTCGCAGATTTTATATTCGCCTATCTATTATATGTAAAGCAAGGCTTACTCAAATAAAAGGCCTAACCAAGGCGGAATTAGGTTCGGGTTTTTCGTGACCTTCTTTTGACAAAATGGTAGATTTGAGGAAAGTCAGCTTAAAGTTTAAAAGAAGTTATTACAAATCTTATGGATATTCATATAGTTCAAAGTTATTTTATTATTAAAAGAAATCTTTATGGTTTATTGATCATTTATTAATTATTTATTACACCACTAGCTAGCCAGGAAAAAAAGAAATGTAACGCAAAATGTAGCTACATTAGGACTTAGCTAGCTAAGACGTTTTCCCAAAACACAGAAGTTAGTTATAAAATATAACAAGCAGAATTATGTAATTATCTATGTGTTTCTCCATTTACTATTTAGTTAGCTTATATTTTTTAGAAGTTTTTAATGGCCAACTTTCTGACTCTATTATGAGAAGTAGCGAGCTATGTGTTTTTGCTTTTGGAATGAAACTCGTTCAAATTCATCGACAAAATATGATTTGTTAAAAATCATGGCTTTAAGAGTTTATGGGCAATATACTTATTGAAAAAGGATAATAGATAAAACACAATTATAGCCAGTATATAATGTCGAAGGTAAAAATTAGTTCTTAATCAGAGTTACAACGACTCGGCAACAGTTGTACAGCCACTTATTGATGGCCTGAATTCTGTCCAATTTACATGGTTGTGTGTGGATTTATCGGCAGTAATAGTGTAGCAAGCCTCGCATACACGTCTGTTTCCTCTAGTAAACTGGGGGTACGCTTGCTGTATTTACACATGAATCTACAAAAAAAAAAAACATTAGAGAAAATGAGGTACAACAATATAAATATAAAACAAAATAATAGGAAAGTGGCATTTGCTGAATAAATAGGGTCTTAGTTACATTGCCACATCAAAACAAGTAGCTGTGGCACATAGCAAACTGCTAACCTTATAAAACATGTTACAAAGACAAATTTCCATAATTTACTTTAGTCTAAAAGCATACACACTGTATGTATTTATTAAATTCACAATAGAATATTGAACAAAAGAGTTTTTTGCATTAAATTAAGTTGAGGAATTTTTGCTCGAAAGAGTTTTATGGTTTCAGTTTTGGCCTAAACCTGCCAGATTTAAATCTTACCATATTTAATAAAATCTGAGGAAAGCAAAATTACATTCCTGTGTAACTAAACAAATTTTATTGACAGCAAAATTAATTTTTTTAAATATATAATTAATAATTTTAGTTCACGTTTAAATCAAGAAACTAAATCCTTCAAAAGTTAAAAAAATCTCGCAACTCCAGAATTGAATTTCCTCCCAAAAGTTGAATAAATTAAATTTCTGACACAAAATATTTTTTGTTAGACGAAAAACAAAAGTTCCTCCAAAACCTACTTTTTCATAAGCCGCAGAATTATACTTCTCCCAATATTATTTTTGGAAAACCAATAAATTAAACATCTGCCAAAAAAGATTTTTGGTGAATGGAAAAACTAAGAGAAAAACGTTTTCTGAGAGAAAACATTTTTGGTAAGCGGCAAAATTAAATTTCTGACAAAAATTTTTTGTTTAGTTACAAAAATTTAATTTCTTCATAATGATAGTTTTGGTGAACTGAACAGTTAAATTTCTGACAGGAAATATTTTTGGTAAACGGCAACATTAAATTTCTGATAAAAAAAAAAAATTGCTTTTGGACAAGCGACAATTTGAAATTTCCTCCAAAAAATTTTTTTGGTAAGGTGAAAAATTAAAGTTCTGACAAAAAGTATTTTTGGTTAGCCCCTAAATTAAATATCCTCCAAAGAGTATTCTTGGTAAGCAGATAAATTATAATTTGCCAATTCGTTCAAAAATTTGTTTTCGTAAAGCTGCAAAACTAAATATCTTCCAAACCGTATAACCTTGAGCCTTGGGCTCTTGGGTGAATGGGTGAAAACCACCCTGCTCCGTTCTTGGGTATTTGGTTACTAAAAAACTGTATGTTTAATGAAAAGTCAAAATCTTAAAACTGCTCAATTTTACCCTTTGTGCCAAATTGTTTTGTTCACCATTGTAGGCTGGAAATAAAATTCTTTGACCATCTATTCATATAAACATAGTATATTCTTTTGGAGCTCTCTTCCCGTTCAGAGAAAATCGTGACTAAGTTTCAGGAAGACAAAGTTTTTTCCTAATTTTTCCTAAAATTGAACAACAATAGTTCCGGAAAAAGTTGTTTTTGAAAGTTAAGTAGAAAATAAGTGATATAAAAGAGCTTTTTGAGTCTGGGTTTCATATGAGTCCTTAAATATCAAAGACGTTTGTCAAACAAATATCACTATACATGAATTTCATCTTTTTTCTTCAGTCTTCTTTCTTTTTATAACCGGTGTTTTCTGAAAAATCAAATTTGTGTTAAATTCTAGGTGGGCACGTGCCCCCAGCCCCTCGGTAGCTACGGCACTGGTAACTATAACAAAAATGGTATATATAACTATATGTTATTTGCGCAACAAGTAGTAAAAACATTTATTGCTGTAAAAAACTAATTGATTACTTGGAAGTGCATTTCTTTTTTCCTTAAACCATAGCAACGAGAGATGATAGTTCCTTTGAACGTTAATCAAAATAAAATGAAACTTTGATTCTGTGGAGAATGTGGCATAATGTTTAATGAATGATAGCATTTTATCAAAAATTGTCTTAAAAGAAGCTGGAAAATTTCAATAATTTTTTCCTGATTCTTTGGCTCTCTCTTTGAACTATGTGAGATCTATTTAAAATTTGGTTTGATCTAATTGAAAATTACCTAGTTCTTTGAAAAAGGAATATGTAATTTTTTCATCATTTACATATCTAAAGATTTTAAATAGCTGACTATATTTTAGATTTCCTTAAACTCTGAACTATTTTTACTCTGCCATGGTAATACTATTTGAAATAAAAAAGTCTAAAAGCATTAAAGGAAAACTAAAGTAACCTATATTGACCATAGATACAAGTATGTTGTCGATATCAGCAGCACTGTTTGAGGCAGCTAGCTGATAATTATAATTCAAGTTTTCGAGACAATCAGATGAAATAAATTGGTGTAAAAGTAGGCCCAACATAATGAGCTTCGCTAGAGCTCAGTGTGCAATAAATGCACCACTGAATGCAAAGCTAGAAACCACACCAAAAGAAGCAATGAAAGTTTGTACAATAATGATTCATTTGTTCCTACACCCATCTTTATAAATTCGATGGTATTTTACAGTTATCAAATTATAGGTAATTGCCAGTTGTTTAAGTGAGAAAGGAGATGTTTTAAAAAAGCAATTTTTTGCAGCTAATATCTATCATTATTATTACAATATTCAAGTTCAAGAACAACTTCATCCCACTTTTGATGTTATTTGTTTCCAACTAACTATCTAAAAACGCTAGATTTTTTGTTTATATTTTTAGCGAGCTGCCACACTACTTTTCTGTTTGAAGCGCACATATACATATTAGAAATTTTTATTAGGTACTGTATGAGGTATAGCTACCTCATACCACATCCACAGCAGAAGCCACCAGACCAAGACAGTAACATACTGACATACACTAACAGCCATTTTCTCCTGGCCTTAAAAAACATAGCTTCTGAGCTTGTTCTTGTTCTATAGCTAGGTTCTTTTCACTCAGGGTAAGCAGCAGTGTTACATACAGTAAATTACAAATGGACATGTATAACTTTCAATCCATAGTATTAACTAAGAAGCAAACCTCTAGCCTGGTACTGCAGATTGGATTTTACTCGCTCTGCACTCTGCAGGCAGTGACAGTTCTTCTTCTGGAAACTGAAACTTCGAGTAATACAAACTTCAGACTAGCTAGCTAAATATCTCTATTTTTCAGTACAGCTTGAAAACAGAATGAAAACCAACTAACAGCTAACCTCTGATCTCAGAAGACCAACATGCACACAGCAGTGCCTTTTGCAGATCTGAAAATGAAATCATCACGATTCAGCTGCTCGACTAGCTATTCATTTACGGCACTCAGCGGTACTGACCTACATATAGTACATCAGTATTGGCAATTTTTGTTCGTGGTTTTCGGTATGGTTCTTCTGGGAATCCAAGAATTTTCCTTCCTGATATCTTTCAGTCACTATATTGTATCACATACTAATATCTTTATATTTTGTTCCCAGAAAGTGTGGGAAAAATGGAACTTTTACCTCATTTTCAAATTATCTGGGTTCCACGAATTTTTTGACTAATACGCATATGCTAAATGTCCAATTGCTGCTAATTGGCACAACCTACTCGTCATGAAAAGCCGACCAGCTTTACATTTTCTGCAACATTTGTACTTAATCTAAGCTATATTGGCTAGAACAACAACAGAGGTAGGGCGTACTATATAGAAATTCAAAATAAAAATTACTAAATTATTTATTCTTTCAGAGAAGGACATAGGCCTGGCATTTCCAATAGCGAATGAAAGCTTTTCTCAGAATCCCTTAATTATTGTCTCAAATTTTCAGCAATAACGTTTATTGTTTTGGTTATCGGTTTCTTTTTTTATAGTCAAGAAGTCCTATGAGTATTGGCAGATGTATTGCAGGCGTGTTGATGAGGCAATGGTTGAGATTGTGCACGACAGTTGCATGTTTAACGGACGTAAGATGAACTTGTTTTTGATTTTACACTCCTGGTGCTTGCCAAAGTTAAAAAGTCACTCATTAAAAATAAAATTTGTTTGTAATTATCCTATCAAACTAATGAACACTCTGTAACAGCGTGTACAAATCAATGTATTCAGAAAGTTATTCAATTACTTACCAGTGGAACGATTGCAAAAACAATGTTTCGACATGGATAGAAATTCGAAAAAATAATCTTAGATATAATATAACTTTGACCTTATATTATAACATAACATATTATAATATAATATCGCATTGACGATTGTAAGCTAAGCAACGTTAATGACACATGAGTAGTGTTTATATACAACTACAACTAATTTCTGGAACGAAAAGGAAATGGCACCGTTCAGTTGCTCTCCGTCTACTCCTCAATGAATTCAATTTTTGTCCATATTTCATTAGATGTGTGTATTAAAAATTTTGAAATCAAGTCCAGAAAGAAAGTTTTGTAAAGATGGTAAGCTATCTCCTCTTTGTATCGCCTTTGAAACTGTGCAAAACGTAAACATCAGTAAGATAATGCTAGGTTTTAAAATTGAAAATATTGTGGTCTATCCGGCACCAAAAACAGTATGTCCATTTGACACTATTCATTTACTAATAAGCACTTCCTACTTGTTTACTTCGATACTATTCCTACTTGTATTTTTCGACTGACATGCAAACAAAACATTTAACGAGAAATAATTAATCCATAAGACCAAAAATGAATGGCTGACAGAGTTGGATAAGGTTGAAAACGCCCCTTAAATAATCCCAGGAAATTCAACATATAAGCTATGAAGTGTGCAGACATGAAGCTCTATTTGACGTATCGCACGTATGCATTTTGCATCTTTTGCTACATGTATCAATTAATGATAACATTGCATAAATAAAAAAAAGCATGCCTAGATAATGATTGGTTCGGAAACGTTCGTATATGAAAAAGAAACTGTACTTTTATTTATCATCTATTTATTATTTATTTCACCACTAGCAGGGCCGACGCCACCGAGGGGCCAGGGGGGGCACGTGCCCCCCCCCCATTTTTTTTTTTGCAAAATAAAAAAATAAAAAAACCGCAACTAAAAGGGAACGTTAAATAAAGTACTATTCGTAAAAGATTTAAATTAGACAGAATTAAATAGGTCATTGCACTATTTACTTTTTGTTTTCGATTTTTTAAGAAGTATTGCATTGCGTTCCAAAGTCTGTTTTTCATTTTGGTGTAAACTGCGTATCAAACAAGTGGTAACACTATACACAGACATGAAATAACAAAATGATTTATAATTGAGAGAATTTTTGAACTGAATGTGCGAACCTGTAACCACTGCTTTGGAATAGTTATTTTTAGCTTATAAATATATTTAATTGATCGTAGAGTAGATATGTCTAAAAAACTTATAACAGATTATCTCAAGCAATCTTCTTCACATACACAATAAACTGAAGGAGCAAACTGAATCAGCGAATCTTCAGCAAAATCAACCGACTGAAACTAATGATACCTCAAATGAACAATTATCGCCTACTACCAGTAGTATTGTTAATGTTCCTGTACAGTTTCAAGCAGATGCAAATTATACACTTCCAATGACGAAATTCGGAAATAAAAAACGTGGCTGCCAGGTATCTTGGTTTAGAAGTTTTCCTTGGCTTCATTATTGTAGAGAAAAGGACTCAGTTTCGTGTATGTATTGTATTAAGCATAAAGAAAAGCTGACAGCAGAACACAATGCAGAGGATGCATACATCAAAAAGAGATTCAAAAATTGGAAAAAAGCACCGAAAGCATTTACCGACCACACCGAAACTAAAGCACATAGAGCAGCGCTGGCATATGAATCTGTATTACCACAATGCGGTGATGTATTAGAAATGACGTTTAATGACTTAGAGAAGAAACGCCTGGCCGAGAGACAGTACTTGTTGAAAATTATGGATTGTATTCGCTATCTAGCCCGCCAAGGAAAAGCTTTTAGAGCAGATGATGAAAACTATAATCTAACACAGCTTTTCAGATTAGTTAATAAGAATGATATTGCTGTTCTAAACTGTCTTGACAAAGATGCAAAGCTTTACTCAAACCAACATAAGTATATGCATAATGATATTCAAAATGAATTAATTAATTTAATGGCAAAACAGGTGCTATCAAAGAAACTTAACTTAATTCGATTCAGTAAGTTTTTTGCAGTTATGGCAGATGAGTACACAGATATATTGAACAAAGAATTACTTTCAATGTGTTTTCGCTGGATAGATAAAAAGCTTAACGTTCACGAAAATTTTGTCGGATACTATGAACTTCCAGACATTAAAAGCGATACTATCGTAATGTGTACTAAGGATTCTTTAATCAGAATGCAGCTTTCACTGAAAGATTTATGCGCGCAAGCTTACGATCGAGCCACATGTTTGGTAAGAACTCGAGTGTCTCAGTTCAAATATTAGCTGATCAGCCAAAGGCATTAGCCACTCACTGACAAGGACATTCTTTGAACCTTGGGATCAAAACAACAATGAACAACTCTAAACTAATGAAAGATGTATTGGGAACTGTTACAGAAATCGTGTCATTGGTTAAATACTCTCCCAAAAGAGAAAATATGCTCGGAAGCATTAAAGACTTAATTCAATTTGAGTCACAACCTGATGATAACATAACATCCGCACCAGCACTAGATAAGCTTTCGGTTACAAGATGGACAGTTCGAGGAAATGCATACCTAAAGATTCAGAGCAACTATGACCCCTTGATGAAACTTTGCGATGCTTCATTAGCTGCTGGTAAACTTGAATCAGAGGTTAAAGCACTCATCATCGGGGTTCAAAGTCAAATGTCCCAGTTTCAATTCTTTTATGGTTTAATTTTAAGTCAAAGGTTGTTTGCTATAAGCGACAACTTATCAAAAACTTCGCAAAAAGAATCTATGCCGGCTCTTGACGGTTTAAATCTAGCTAAATTGACCATTGATACATATCAAAGAATGTGGACAGATTCTAATTCCAAACTATTTTTGGACACTGTTTGAAAGAAAGCTCTTGACTATTCCTTCATCAGCAAACTAGAATTACCACGTAAAAGAAAAATACCAAATTATCTCTCCATAGTTGATTTCATGCAAGTTGATGGTTATAACGAGAGGGAAGACAATACGCATCACCCAAGTACTCCCGAGGAATATTACCGCGTATATTGTTTTGATAATTTAGACCTTATCATAACATCCATAAAAGATCGATTTAATCAACCAGCCTTCATTGCATTTCTGATTCTGGAACAGTTACTACTTAACATTATCAACGAATGCAATTACGATAGTGAGTTAGAATATGTTTTAAATATATACAAATTCGAAGTGAAGCATTTTCAATGTCTACAATGTTTAAATAAACCTCATGTACAAGCTTTTCAGACGTAATCGCGCACATAAATTCATTACATGAAACCAAACTTAAGTTGACACCCAATATCATCACAGTAGTTCAACTTATTCTAATCAACCCGTCAACATCTTGCACCCCGGAGAGATCTTTTTCTACCGCTCGTCGTTTAAAGACTTGGCTGTGATCTACTATGACCACGAAAAGATTTAATAATCTCGCTATCCTTTCAATACACAAAAGTCTAACAGATGCTTTCGATTTTGCGGCTATTGGGAATGAATTTGCTGATAAGTATGATAATCGAAAACAAAATTTGGGCAAATTCATTCCTAGTGACTTGTAGTTATAATTGGTTAATGTTGCCGTATTACATGTTGCTCCATGTATAGTTGGTATTTTCGTTTATGTAATGATCTTCTGATATCTTTGAAAAGATATTTCTGTTCAATCATCCTTCTAAAGTCCATACTTTTTTGCATACTAGTAAAAAACCATTTTTTTAAACAAAACCTGAGGATATCATAGCAATATGATTGCTCCTAGTTCCCACATATGAACAGCCAAGTGTGTCAAGAATAAAAAAGTACTTTAATAGTGACAAGAATACTTAGCTAATGACCTCTGAATGGAATTTAAAGCACTAAAGGCCGTTTATGAGCTCAAACGTTTCAAAAATATTCTTGTCCCCAAACCATGGTGGCCGACAGTTTTTTCCATAATCTGTGCCCTCCCCCAAAAAAATTTTAAATTCGCGTTGTCCGCCCTGACTAGCTAGCCAGGGAAAGAAGATTTGAAAGGCAAAATGTAGCTAGAATTAGGAATTAGCTAGCTAAGAAGTTTTCCCAAAACACAGAAGTTGGTTATAAAATATAACAAGACGAACACTGTGCAGCAAAATTTCCGCTTTTGAACCTGGTTCTCAGGTTTCTTTGACTTTAAGAAGACTGAGTTCTTCACATGTTCACTCTTTCTAACCAAAGGGTTGGAACCATGGGCTATGTAGTCAGCTGCGGTTGTGGTTTCAGCAATAGTCGATTTAATTTAACTACAATTAAGAACGTTAGGGCTTTCTGGCCCTCTGAGATAGTTAACAAAAACAGTTTAATGTTTGAGCTATGTTGACGACGCAGAAAAGGATATGGAGTAGTCACTCAGTTAATGTGGCAATTTCTGCTCATCAATTTTTACTGGAGAAAATGCTAAATCGAAAGTGAAAATATTTTTTCTTTAAGACGGGGGTTGTTTAATTTAATTTTATTAAAAGAGCTTTTAAAAGTACATGAGAGGTCTTTTTGACCAATAAAATGTGCCTAAATGGGGTAGGATTAAAAAAGCAGGGGCTAGGCCAAGATAACGAAGCCAAAATTATCCCCAAAGTAGTTTTTTTGAATAATAGATTTTTATGAGCACAATTTGCCACATTAACATACTCAGTTCTTGAGATACTGTCCATTTGTTATGTAAAAGAAGATTTGTAGAAACACTTCATAAAAATATTTCTGAAAGAAAAAAAATTTTATAAAGCAGTTATAGTTTTAATGAGTTACACCATTAAGTAAAATACTTAATTGCTTAAAGACATAAATATAATTTACATGTGTTACCAATATAATGGAGATATC
>JANSTP010005907.1:0-10747 GCA_025330745.1 Cladonema radiatum
ATGACATCATTAGAAGCAGACTGCGCCAGCAGGCCTAACTATCGTTATTAAATGCTTGATTTATTATTGGCAAGGGACTGTGTGACTTGCTGAGACTGCTGGGACTGCATGAGCAGGTCAATACGATGCTTCAGCGTTGTGCGACGCTGCGTGCAGCTAGTTTCAATATTATGTTGATGAAGAAAAAACATGATATTTCATGCATTGCATAATGAATGTGACATTTTCTTCAAATGGAACACAGTTTTTTCAACATATTGATGTATATTAGTGAATGATATGTTATTGTTAGACTGTGTTGTCTAGTGGAGAGAAAGAAAAGAGCTAATGAAAAGATTAATCAATTAGTTTTTCATTGTTTTTTGCTTATTTTGAAATAAGGCATCAAAGTTCCTGCTACCAAATCATTTTTGATCTTGTCTTATGATAAGTTTTTGTTTAAAATCATCTAAAGCTTTAAAAAGAGACCTGTGTAGAGCCCTGAACCATGCTTGTCATTAAAGAGGCGCTTTTATTGCCAATCAAGAAATGTTGTGGTAAAAAAAAATATTAAAAATAGTTTTTTTTTACAATGACTAGGATCAATAAATTTGGTAAGGCAACATTATTTGTCTTTTTTTATACAGTAGAGAGAGTTTTTTATCTTGTAGTTATATCATTGACACTTCCAGCTAGCTTCCCTGCTCTCCATGGTTATATTACCTGGTTCCAAAGTTTTTAATATTGTTAAGTCTTGAAAAACAGGCAAAAGTGGCATTGAAAAGCATAGCATAACATATTTGATAGCCAAGTCAGTTTATTCATTAGTTTTTGCTTCTTTAGATTATCAAAAGTAGTAGATGTTATATTAATTAGCAGTTGTTGCTAGATGTATATTGTTTTTCCTTGTAACTCCAGGGATAATAGTTCTAAATATATCAATTTCTATAAGTGAGTGTCCACAACCAGTCTTTCCTCAGTGGTTATGTTTTTGGTTAGCCTACAGAAAAAATGAGGTCTAATCAATTATTTTGTTTCCATTTAGAATGAAAAAATTATCCTTTTCAAACCAATTAGAATCTTTTCTCAGTTTGAAACTCTTTTCATGATATTGATTGAAATTATTTTCAATCTACTGACTTGTGTTTGTTATATATTGTTCAGAACTTAATTTTCATTTACTTAGCCATCTTATATTTATAGACAAAAATTTTAAGAGAACTTTTTTATTTTTTTAGGCCAAAAGAAACTTGGGAAGGTAATAACTCCGGATCCGTGGAAAAAAGGTGCCAGAAATACAACAGGTAAATTTGTAGACAGCCTCTCTCCATTTTTTATTCAATCTATTTTGTTTCCTTTCTTTCAGCTTTAAGTTTACTTTTTTATAGATACCGGAGGCAGAAAACCTGGTGAAAACAAACTTTTGAGTTCCAAGAAAAACAGGTATTTTCTTTTAATAAATTATTATTAGAGTTACAATCAAGTAGCAAAACAAATGTTTACTTAGCCCCAGTGAAAAGCAGTTACAGAAGGAAGCCAATGAAATTATTTCAATACTTAGAATTTTAAATGTTTTGAAAATATAGCTAGGTTATTCATTAGCGTTATATGGGTACGGACTGATTTTTGGTAGCTCTCTTGCTCTTACAGCCAGAGTAACGAGTTTTGGTGACTGTTTTAAAAGTTTTTTAGAGACATTTTGGCACAAAGCTTTTTAAAAAATAATTGAACCTTTGTCATGGTAATCAAGGTCATTAGGCCAAATATGGCTAAGAAAAATTTTAAAAAACTTGATTTGAAGATGATATTTGAAAAAATCTTAATAACATAAATAAAATGTAATCAAAAATGTAACAATTTTTGGGTAAAAACATGATGCAGAAACCGTTTTTCGTTCAAAGTTTATTAGCCTGAAAAATTTTTTAGGAATTTTGACCAATATCAGCAAACAGACTATAATGAATTCATGATGTCATCACTTTGAAGTGACGCCACAAAATGAGTTAGGTTTTCTTTTGTTTCTAATACGGTCAATATCAACGGAATGCAGTTTCACTGAAAAGTTAAAAGTATATTAGGACCCCTGCTCTTGGGGAGCCCCTTTTTTTGACGATCTAAATATGCTTTTACCATTTGTATTAGAACACTATTCAAACGATTCAAGCCCCAAAACATGTGTCACAATTTAAACATGTCTATCTAAATTTGAGAAAGAACAAAATTTGGCATTAAACATGAATGACCTTTTTTGAAACATCCCATACATGATATTATGGATTGCATAATTGATGTGTTCTCCAGGCTTGTTTGCATAAAGTACAATATCCTGAGCAACATCACGCAATGCACTCTTCTTTATATAGATCAAATATTTTCAAATCAATGTCATGTGTTGTTTTAGGTAAATATGCCATTTGCCACACCACAACGCTGCCTGAATGTGAAATGGATTCTTTTTATTTTCAATACTGTTTTTCAGTTATTTTGGGTTTTCAACTGAAGATAAAATACCAAAAATTGAGAAAAGCAATTTCAAATAGAAAGTTAACTTAAGATTAAAAAAACAAAAAATGATGGACATCACTTTTTTTCCAACTCAAACTGAATCTTCTTTAAATATTTGACTAGCAAGATTTGTAATGATTTGTAATAAAAATGAAAGAGGTATTCACTAAGAATAGTTCTCCAAGTCCCCATGTGCTGGCAATTTATTTTAAACAATAGAAATAATATCAATAAAACACGTTGGAGAATATTACTAAGGTACATAACACAAGGATTCCTTTACTTGATATACAAAATGCAGTGTTTAGAAAATCATTCAGTGGCAATAACAAGCAATTAACAAAAATTGGCAGTAATAAACATTTCCTTAATTAGTGCCATCAATTGCATCACAGTTCTTACATCACACAGATGTTATCAATAAGCTATTACTCTTTCTGTTTTCTAATCTCCTTGCTAATTAAACTCTTGAACAGGTTTATATGCTCATGATAATGATTTATTAGTATTTGATGTCTATGATTTGATGTCCTTAAACATAGTTAAATATGTGGCAACACAAGTGAAAAGATAGTATCGTGCCATTTGAGACTCCATTCAAATTTTCAAAGAAGGACAATCAATCGGTTTAATTTTGTGCCACCCTAACTAGCATTGTTTCCTTTCAGCACTATCCATGGTATTTCATACTTTTTCCTTTACACCATTCATGTTAATGCCATAATTTTTTCAATGCCATCCAAAAATAAAGACAATGAATTCCCATTTTGCTCTTCTGTTGATACATATTTTAGTTGTGGATGTTTCTTTTGTTTTTGCGTGTTTCTTTTGTATAGCTTTTGACTGATAGAGAAATATATTGATTTATTGAATTCTGCTTATGAGATAATTACTGTTATCAATCTCTTATTTTTGAGATGTTACTATTTTGTTTATTAATTAGAATACAGAGTTTTTCAATTAAATTTTAAAAAAATATCGAGGTTAATGAAACAGGCAATACCAAATTTTATTATTTTGCCATTTTTGTTTAAAATGTTATGTGCAAAAAATCTTAAATTTTCTAAAAGGAAGTAATTGTTTTGATTTGATTATGCTTTGATGCTTGGTGGGAGTAATTTAGTTGATCACGTTTGAAATTAAGCTTTATTTTAAAAAATATCAATTTGGCTTCAAAAACAATATGTTATATCTTGTATTTTATAACTTTGTTATAAGATATTTTCTGTAAATGTGTTGACCTACTATTGGTTGAATCTTATATGTTTAACCTATATGAATACTTTTTAACGTCAGGAAGTCTTTATAACTGATTGCAAATAGTTATTCCTGTCTGATTAAAAGAGTATTTCCTGATTGTTTTTGTTGTTAAGCCACGTTTCGTGTTGCCACAGGTCAGCTGTAAAATTATTTGATTTTCAAATTTCATAAAATGTCTTTTTCGAGAAATAACATAATACTTGAAAATCATAGTTACTGCAATCGAAATGAGAGATAGACTGAAAACGTTTCTATTATATTTTACTATATTGAATATGAATGAAGGAATAAAGAAAGGGTTTCCATAGTTCTTGCACATATTGATTATTTTCCCGTTTTCAGCACCTTTAGCATCCAATGTTACCAGCCGAAAGAATTCCTTGAGATATTGGCCAGTCTTTCTTCTAGAAGCATGCTCTCTTGAAATTTTGCTTTTGAATTAGTTTGTAAATTGTTTGGCTTTTTGGCTATATACTTTTATCTAAAACTTTGATTCTCTGAAGAGAATTTTTCATATGTAGGCAAGTTTTTGAATAGCCTTCAAAGACAGAATAGAGAAAAGACAGGTGGCACAAACGCATCGAGGTGACACAAAAATAATGCTTAATATATTTCTATGTAAAAACTGTTACAGGATTATTCACATACGCTTGCTGTTAAGATACTCTCCCAATAGACCATTTACGTCAATCCTATATATTCTAGGTTCGCGCCCTATCAACAATTCGCTAAATGTAAGATCTGCAAATCAACGGTACATCAAGTTCATTCACATTACTGCCAAGGTAAGATGCTATTTTGTTTACATGTTTTGCACACACTTGTGAAAATTGTATAAGACGAACCATTCTGGGAACCATAAAAGAGTGGTCTCGGACAGGTGGTCTTCTTAAACAGGTTGAAAACAATGGAAAATGCTGTTTTGGAACCAAGAACGAGTGGCCTTTATGAGTGGTCTTTGGATCTTTTGGTCGTATTGAGCTTATCAGTCATTATATCTCCAGTAAGAAATTATTTATATTTTAAAACCAAAGTTCGTGTGAGTTTTCTGTCTTATAAATAGTTTTTTCAAAGTTCTTTGTCTTCTTAATCACTTCCTTAATTTCAATGATTGAAGCTTTGGCTTTTCCCTCCGACTTTTTATTATATAAATTTTACGTCCAAAAATAAAGTATACCACACTTTACATTCAGGAAAAAAAATGATTTTGTGTGATTTCTCCTTATGAAGAAGAATTGTCCGTTATTTCAAATTAAAGTTTGTGATTCATGGAGACAGTAGAGGATTTCGTTTCTACATCTAATGGATTTTGATAATTTAATTGTTTCACTGTATTGCTTATGTAACGATATATGTTTTTATAATACAGTATTTAAAAGAATAAGAAATTCTGATTTTTTTCTACTGATAATGTCAAAATTAAAAGCATAAAGAAAGAAAGTAAGCGATTATAATGGAAACAGACAGACATGAGATGCATGCTGTAAAAGAAATTCATGTTGACTGAGTCATGGTTTGTTGTAGCGTCGTCCTGGTTGCTACAAAATAATACTTTAATAAAATTTTACTGAAATTCAAAATGTGTTTTCAGATGTAGTATATTTATTTTGAAAATTTTTAACTGTTATTTTTACTTTGCTATTAGATATTTTGCCTGAATTGTCATTTTTTGGCTCATTAATTGCTGCCACAGAAGTAGCTATTTAAATGTCGTTTTTATGTTGAATTTTTTGTTTCGTTTTTACAATACACAGTATTTTTTAATGAACAACGGTATCTTTCGAGCACCAGTACTAAACCCGAAAATGAGAATCAATCTAAACCTTTTTTAGCTGTTATTTGGACAAACAGGTACTCTCAAAAAGCTTGAGTCAAGCATTTATTTGCTCACTACCTTGACGTTAGGGTAAATGGTGTTAGGTAAATGCTAAGTATAAAATTTCAGCGTTTTTTAAAGCAACTGAAGAAGCAGGAAGTTAATAATAAAAAAAACTGTTATTTATTTTAGAAAATAGTGTGCTTTTTCTAAAAATAAATTTGGGTAATCATAAAGTTAATTTGATTGATTATTTTGTTGTTAAGAGATTGATTTTTGTTTATTCTGTTGCTACATAATAATTTTTGATCTTCTTTTTAGGTTGTGCGTATAAAAAAGGTATTTTTTTTTTTCTTTGATGATTGACTTATGTTCTAACAACTGAACCAACATGAAATTTCAATTTAGTCCATTTTTTTCCTCAGCTACTTCGTTTGAAATATTTGTGGCAATAGCTTAGGTCTTTTCCGTTATTAGCCACCTATTAGTAGGTTTTGACTACTCGTCAGAATAAATATCTACAATCGTGGACAAAAATATGTGCCATTCAGAGTAAAACTGAGCAGCTTTCAGATTTTGACTTTCCATTTGTCATGCCATTTTTCAGTAACAAAATCGCGGAAAAGCAATTTTGGTGATTCCCCTTTGTAGCCACCGTAAAGGGATACAAAAACAGCTAAGAAGGGAGCTGGGTGGTTTTCACCCATTCACCCAAGGCTCAAGGCTCATATAGATAAATCGCGCGATAAATCGCTGTGCAGCCAAGTAAAAATATCTCCTTCCAATTATCGCTTGTGGTGCAGAGTTACACTGAGAAAGTTCGAAATTGGTCCAATATTTTTGACCACGGTTGTCTGAGAAAACAGTTTTTTGCATTTTCTGAAAAAGCAAGGACTTTACTGGATTCCTGGCCATCAAAAATGTGGGAGGAATTCATTTTCCCATGTCTTCAGCCAGTTTCCAATGAGTGAGAACATTTAAATCCAGTAAAATTAGTGTTCAAACAAAGTACACTTTTGGGCCAAATCGAAATTGCTCAAATTTCAGTTCAAAGCCAACTTTTAGCGCACTTTGACGGATTCAATTTGTCCTAATTGAGTTTTTCTGATATTTTCTATGACGAAAATTTGAATTAGACCCCCAGCAGAGTCAAAAATTGCAAAAATGTAATTTCATAGACAATCGTGGACAAAAATATGTGCCATTCAGAGTAAAACTGAGCAGCTTTCAGATTTTGACTTTCCATTTGTCATGCCATTTTTCAGTAACAAAATCGCGGAAGAGCAATTTTGGTGATTCCCCTTTGTAGCCACCGTAAAGGGCTACAAAAACAGCCAAGAAGGGAGCTGGGTGGTTTTCACCCATTCACCCAAGGCTCAAGGCTCATATAGATAAATCGCGCGATAAATCGCTGTGCTGCCAAGTAAAAATATCTCCTTCCAGTTATCGCTTGTGGTGCAGAGTTACACTGAGAAAGTTCGAAGTTGGTCCAATATTTTTGACCACGGTTGTAGAAAGAATTTTGACCTCTCTATAAGCCTGCAGAATACTAAGAGAAAATAAGACCATGCTTATTCTGAATTTTGCAGGGATTTGTGCTATGTGTGGGAAGCAAGTTCTCAATACAAAAGATTACCGACAAACTTCAGCATAAGTTTACATACCACAATTTTTCCACATCTTGATAGAAAAATAGTTAAAAATGGCGTTCGATGAAGTGAGTTCACCTGTGCTTGCAAAAAAATTTTCCGGAGCTGACTTCAATCCAGAAGAATACGTGAAAAGCATTCTAAAAGACAGTGACATGTATCGAAGCTTATACAACCAGAGAAACAATATTCGAAAATTAGGTGACGAAACTGCTGTTTCTTTGAAGAAAAATGTTTATCGGAACTACCGCCAGTTCATAGACACAGCTAAAGAGATTTCTTATCTAGAAGCAGAAATGTACCAGCTGAATCACTTATTAAGCGAACAGAAATCTGTTCTTGCCGATCAATTAGAGAATCATATTTTTGAAAGACCAAAAGGTCTACCCAAGAAAAAGGATCCGCATTTAGAGGCTTACAACGCGAAGAAGAAAAAGTTTATTGAAAGTATCAAAGCGAGTAAACAAATGATTGCTCACCTCTCAGCTAAAGATCTGTTGTTTGATGGCGAACTTACTGAGTATGATACAGAAAGTTATTCTTCAGTTCAGAGAATAAACGCATACCTGATAACTGATACTTTCCTCATCACAACCCTACCTATCAATGGAAAGTCATCAGTACTTCATTTCTTCGACTTGGCAGAATTAGCTGTTGTCAATGTACGAGATGGCCAGGGGGTAAATAACGCGTTTAAAATATTATATTCATTAGATGCACGAATGTTTTCAGCTCCTGATCGTGAATCGAAACTTACGTGGCTCGAGAAAATCGAGCATGCGAAAAAGAACTACCGCAAGGGTATCCAGATAGATGCGCAGAAGTTGGAAGCGAGTAGGGGAAATCAGGAAGTCGAAGAGGATGATGAAGAGTACGATAGTGATGAAAATGAGAATCATTCAGAAGATGATGAAAAACAAGATGAGGAGGAAGAGGTTGAACAAGAAAAAAATGAAGAAAATAATGAAAATTTTCCAAACTTGCTAAACGTTGATTGGTTAATTGAATTACCTGAAGACTTGGATATGCGAATTGCACAGCGTGATTTTGAGGGGGCTGCCCAACTTGTGGAGAAGGGGAGAGCTTATTTAACAGATTTCCCCGAAAGTTCATCATTGAAAGATATAAGAGCGAAAATAGAGTGCCGTGTTGAAACCCTTGTCAGCACTCTTGAAAAAGCACTTGATAACTCCGCATCAATCCGGCATGTCAGCTTACGGTCTATCCGTATTTACGTTTTGTTGCTCATTCGTCTCGGACGAGCAAAATTAGCTTGTGAATTATTCTTACAAAACCGAGGCTATGAAATCAAAAATAGTTTCAAGCAACTAAAAATGGAAGGAGCAACGTTGATTTATATTCAGAAACTTGTAAACGTTTTCTTTACGGCAATCATCGAGACGGGAAAAGAATATAAAAGAAATTTTCCTTACAATAAAAACTGTTCCTCCTTCATTGTTTGGGTGCATAAAGAATTGGAACACTTCGTCAACAAATTTTCTCATCAGGTTTTCACGAGAAACTCACAACTTTCAGATATTTCACAGTGTATCAAAGTGGCTGTGGCAGGGTGTAAACGCCTCTTTAATATTGGTATCGATTTGACATTCGATCTGCAGCATATGTTCTTGAAAGATTTAGTGTCGGCCATGTTTGATTCACGTGACCAGTTGTTGGAGAAAACGAAAATGAAAACGATGGAAGATTGCTGGGAGGATGTCGAATTGAATGACTTCCCTGACGATTTACATTCAATTCACAAAGAAATTGAAGAACTCGGTGTACATGAAATTGTCAACTATGTTCAGGGAAACTCGGTAAAGTTAAGCATTTCTACTATGATATTCTCAAAAGGAGTGCTTGTCTTTCTACGAGATGGTTTGAACTTGTATACAACAGAATTACACGATGTTTTCGTACAATGCCTCTACGAAATATTCAAAGCCCAATGCATTCAGTTCGAAAGCCTGATGAAAGATCCTACGTTAACTCCATATATCGAAAGTGTGAAGAAAAATGTGAAGTTTGTTTACGAGCATGTTTTTGCATATGTCGACACAAAGTTGTACCAACTTATCGGTCACGAGGCTAAATCTTTGAAATCGATTAAAGGTGATTTGAAAAAATTATTAGAAACATATTAGGTATGAATGTGGTATACCGATATATGGAAATTAATTGGGTATGATTAGTTTTTTTTGTTATTAAAACCAATATGTATTATAAATGATTTTCATTAAAACGAACTTTGTAAATTTTTTATTTTGTTTCGGTGGTTAATCGACTATTGTCCTTATTAGGAAGAAATGTAGCGTAAGATGTCAGATGTTTTAAGAATTAATGACTCAGACCACTATATAAGACCTTAGAACATAAGAAGATCTAGAAATATTTGTATTGAAATGTACATAGATTAATAGGTTCTAAATGAATTTTTTCAAATTATTGCATTTTTTTGGAATTGCGAACTTCTTTCATCGTTTTCTGTATTTTGATTCAATCCAACAGTATTCCTTAGAGATATCAGATTTTCGCAAACTTTTTGCAAAAGGTGCCAATAAATCAGTAAAGTAATAACTTCATTTGGAATACTTGTTTCAATTATTTTCTTTGTTGATTTTTTCTTTCAATTCTTTTTTTGACATTAGTCGACTCTGACAGAATTTGACTGCTACAGTATGTGTTTGTCATATGTAATCATTATCTTTCGTTTATATGCAATCTCATAAGAAATTCATGTTCATTTTTATCAATCGCGTTCAATTTTTGTAGTCAATAGAACTTTCTTCACTGGTTTCTTTAGCCTTAATGAAATTGTAGCTTTCCATTTGACAAGAAATATGTACGTGATCATCTATTACTACTTTCAGCCATGATTTTCGTATGATGAGAGGAATCAACTTGGAACCTAGGACTTTTTTTATTGCGTTTGTTTTGAAAGTCGTTTTTTTAAAATATGATAGTATCATTCAATAACATAATTTTATGATATTATTATACATGATTCAAGTGTTTCACACAAGCTCTTAAAGTAGTTTTAATTTTTTCCCTCTGCTCTTTCAATGTTCTTTTTTTTGTTCTCGCATAAAATACTGAAAAATATGTTCTTCATTCTTCTCTTGAAATTCCGGATTTTTCTTATTCGCTTTACAAAATTAAATATGGTTTGTCATTAAAAACAAGTTTCAGGATTTTTGTATACCTTAGGGAAGACAATTTTGCGGGAAAAAGAAAATTTCGCTGTAAGTTCCTTCGAAATTTTACAAATTCTACCTTCCGCGAAATTTAGCAAATTTTGTTCAATTAAACAAATTTGAAAAAATTTGACGAAAAATCATTGGAAAATACAAATTTTACCAACTAAGAGTTTCTTTTAAGTCAGCTGAACGCAAATTTTAATTCTCGTGAAAGTTAAAAATGTCTGCGAAAATTTTTTCCCTTACGGTATCTTCTATTGATTTTAACAAACAGGTTTATCTTACTCTTCTATTTGTTAATGGTTTTCCATGTTAGTTATATCATGTATAAGATATTATTA
>JANSTP010006018.1:0-15712 GCA_025330745.1 Cladonema radiatum
TAATATTGGCAGGTGTAGGGCTAATGCGCTTGTATCTTTCTTCTAACAGCTTTGTGATCCAAACAGTTTTCCCTGATCGGGAAGGACCAACCACCATCATGCAGAATGGATGATTGAACTTAAAATTCGTATCCATTCCTTTACCAGTTTGTATAGCTTCTAGCGTCATATCTATCGGTTCCAAACGAGAAGACAGACATGAATTTTTAAGATGTCTTTGCAGACTATCGTATCTCAAAAAATATTTGCAACAGTATGTGAACTCCATTGTGACAAAACTTGAAATGAAAACTTTTGAATTTCAAACCTCTATTTATACAATTTTGATAAGGGAGAAGGGAGTGGTGGTTGTGGCGGTGGTGGCGGTGATGGTGGCGGCGGCGGTGGTGGTGGTGGTGATGGAGGTAGTGGTGGAGGTAGTAATGGTGGTGGTGGTGTGTTAAAGGGACTTAAGATAAAAAAAGACACAAAAAATAAAGGAAATTTAAACTATATATTTACAGCACTAATTTTATTACAGCAGCTTTCAATCTATCCATAAAAAATACATTACGTAATAAATTCGAGCGGGTTAAATAAAAATCTTTATCTCTAACGGGTATATTAAACTTGTCTTTTGTTTATTCAAACGCTGCCTCGTTTGCTAACCACATATCCACCAATCGGAACGCATTATCAAAGTTATTGTTTACTTTTTCACATGGGTTATCGACATAACATGAATGAATTTCCACAGTTGGCTCCTCACACGCCATACACTCCCTTTTTAATGCTTCATTAATTTCGTCTGCCATGGTTTCGCTTATAACTTCCAATAAGGCATCGGCATAAGTTTTTTCCGGCTGATAGTTAATTTCATCTACTCTAGGTAGTGTTACCTTTTGTGTTTGTAACAAGAGTGCTCGTCGTTTCGCGAGTCCCAGGTCTTGAAGCAATCCACACATTTTGTTAGGATGAAGAGTAATCGTAGAACCACCTTGATGTAAGGTAATCATACCATTGGCTTGAACTTTTACTTTAATCATGCTCAATAGTGAGTAATTATACGCTTCACTAACTTTTCAACTGCTTGACTGCACTTGTCTAAAAAATTCAGCAGCAGATCCACACACTTGACTGCACTTGAAAAGAATGAACTCAGGCACGCCTACCTCTTATATGTTAAGGACCTCACTTGCTGCATGCTGGCGCCGTACTCTCAATTTCCTACTACTAAAGTCTGCACCTGACTATCCGCACAAAAATGGTGTTACTGAAAGACGTTCGCAAGCACTGATGGGAAAGGCCAGAGCATTGATCAATGAATGACGTTTACAAAAATAACAATGGACAATGTGCTGTAAAGGCAGCGCGTATCATATAGCCATGATTCAGTCTAAAGATCAAGAAGACCTCATATGGTTTTGATAACTAGGCATGAAATCAAACGTCGCAAAGTTGCATGTTTTTGAGCCAATGTTATACGTATGTAAAAAATACTAGTATGGAGTCACTCTGTAAGAGAAGAATTTTTGTTGGCTACAAGCGCAAAAGTCCAATTACCTTATAAATGACTCCAAATCGAAATCTGTGACAAAACATTGCCTCGTCATGTTCATCAAGATATTCAAGCACCTAGCTATACAGTATAAGCTCGATAAGTGGAACCCCGAATAAGTGGAACTTTCACTAAGTGGAACCAATTTCCCTGGTCCCTTGGTTTTCCTTTAACAAACCTCTCTTATTTTAGTGGGATAAGTGGAACCCTCGATAAGTGGAACTTTCAATAACTGGAACCATATTTTTGGTCCAGTGAACAATATTCTTCCACATAAGTGGAACTTTTCCCGAAATCGCTTGAAAAAAAGGCTTTTTGTTCGAATATTCTCTGAATATATTTTATTTCTGTCAATAAGCAAAAACAAAAAGTGGCCAAATTTCGGACGTGACAGCAATGTAGTCTTCTAAGGAAAAGAATGGAGAACAAAACTGAAAAAACGAAAGATAAAATTTTGATAAGTGGAACTTTTTGAACTGTTTCACTGTGGTTCCACTTATCGAGCGCATCGGATAAATGGAACATTCGATAAGTGGAACGGTTTTTTACGGTCCCATGGAGGTTCCACTTATCGAGCGTACACTGTATCTGATGGCATTTTATTTGAATGAATGAATATATGAATATATAGAACAGTCCACGTCAATCCCAGCAATTGCTGATTGTTCCTCAGAGATTGAAAAGGATGAACCACAACGCCTAGCCATCAAGGAACAGGAAACTGCCCCCATACCTGGAGGACTATTATTTTTCTAAGGATATTGATGATGACTGGGTTAACTCAGTTGATTTTTGTTACAACGCTACCAACAGACCACCCACTTATAAGGATGTTGTTTTATATGATGAGGCTAACCAATGGAAAAAAACAATGGACGCTAAGATTGCTGCATTAACAGGCAAAAAGTACTGTGTTGGGATACAAATAAGTTTTTAAGCCAAAAGCGATTCAACCAATTCAGGCTAAAGTAGCCAGGTAGCTGACTGCAGAGCTCGCTACTTAGCTTTGAGCTAAAGACAAGTGTAAGGGATCGGTTATACTGACACCTTTTCACCGACTTCTCCCCAAAGATATCATACTAATGTTAATGTATTATATCTATGCTGCTCCCTTCTTCGTATTGCTTGTCCATATAATACTTTTGCATTAGACGGGCGTCGATAGTGCCTACTTTAATGATAATATCAAGGAAGACTTCTACGTTCAATCTTGATATAGTATGGATATCCAGAATGTCTCTATATGGACTGTATCAAAGTAGATGAAAGATTGAACTAAATGTTTAAGTTTGACTAAGTTCTAAAGTTTGATCGATCCGTGCCAAATTTCATTAGCATTTATTGCATAGCTATGACAACTTAACAAAACAACTGAAAATGTTTTTATGCTAAAATTTCATAGTAAAAATACTAAACTTCATGTGGGCTGTTAATGTCCTTTCCTATTTTTATGGCTCTTTTCTATTGATGTGCCAACGCTTGCTCTTTTGCTTCTCTTATGCAACTCACTACATGACCATATTCTAGAATGTTATATATGCGTCGCACTTTTAATATATATCTTATAGAGCCTATGTACGTGGTTTTCTTTTCTGCTTTCCTTTGATTTATATCTCTATTATGGTAGAAAGAAACCTAACAATGCATAACATTGTACTTCCTCATACATATATTTGTATCGAACAAAAATTACATTTCAGGAAAAGTTTATTTCAAGGTCTCCGTTGCTGACGCACTTTCTTTGTTATATTGAAATAAATCTTTTCTAAACTTCTCTGTTGTGTTACGACTTTTCTTTGCAATCAGAATCCACACTTTATATGCAAACATTGCCAAAACGAGAATTTGATTTGCAGTAATCAAACAAACACATAGTATAAACGACTTTTTGATACCATTGTCCTCGCTCAAGTAAAGCAATGGTAATACAGCATATACTATATTGGATGAAAACATAGCAAACACTATAGTTTGTGTTTCTTTGTAACAATCCGGAAGATTCCTGGCTCTGATACCATTAATAATGCATGGTATTGAGACGATTATAATCAATATAATCTGGTAGAATGTTTTGATATCATTTGAACATATAGATATTCTCTCTGTGCCTTCCTTATTCAGGATAAATGTTGGGGCCGAGCTTATCAACTCCTTGATTACCAAACCGCTAATAACTTGTACTAAGCAGAAAGCAAATAAAATAGAATAGTCTTGAAGGTAAGATAGAATTTTGTTTTTATCAGTTGTTAAAAACCTCAAGTGAAAGATCTTTAATAAGCGTCTAGACTTCACAAATATTATTCCATAGCCGACGGATGCTAACATGCCAATTATCAAATGTCTATTTTTACAAATCGATTCACTGGGTTTTAATAAAAATGATAGAGCAATGATAATATTGTACATCAAGTGAGATACTAACTGCATTATTGTCAGTATAAAATTTCCTGAAGCAACAACTGGTGTTTTTCTATAGTAAATATAAATTGCTATGATAATGATATTCACAACAAAGCAAATTGATGACATCGCATGCAAGTAGTAACCATATATTGAATCATATCGCAGATATACCCTAGGTGGATTGATGCAATATGTTCTTTCTGGATTTTGTACTTTGATGCCAAAGCATTTTGTACATGCTTGATGCCCGAATGATTTTTTACCATAACCTTTTTGACAGGGTCTGCATTTCATTAAATTTTCAAAAGGGATAAAGTAGGCAGTAAACTCTTTTCTTTCTTTTGATGCGTAATTACCTGGCGTACAGTTAAAGTTCACCTGTTTCTCCATCTTAGTAATATCACCTATTAATTCGTACACATATTTAAAAGGATAAAATCTTTTCTCCCATTCCATAAACCTCATTTTCAAAACTTCAAGTCTTTTAACTCTTTTATAATTACATCCGATCCCGACGTTCATTGAGCCGATATCATGGACCAACTTTATAAGTCTATAGTCTTGCTTCTCTTTGTTCATGGTCTGGAATGATATACCCTTATCAATTTTATCTTTTAATATATAGATATCAGTGAAAAGAGCTGACTCGTTTCGGTATTGATTGATGTAAGTCTCAACATAAAAATATAACAAATCTTCAAAGAATATGGTTTTCTGAACATATATGTTATTAATGAAGAGACCTTTTAATAATTTTGTTTTTTCATTTTGAAGGATATCGTTTGGAAAATTTATGTATAAAATGTTAACATTATAGTTTTGAATTTCTTCAATAATGTCATTAAGTTTTTCATCAAGTACTGAAACTTGATAGAAAACAAAACTAAAATCAGAGATTTGATTTTCGAAGAAATTAATCAAGCGTCTTATCTTATCATTAGGTTTATATCGAAAAATGTCAAAAAATATTACGCTACGAATACTTTTGCGAATGACAACATCAATAAAAGTTGTTTTTCCACTATCAAATAGAGGACAATAAGAGGGATATCTATCAACAAAGCCCTCATCGTATATATTTCTTTGATCAAACATGAACACTCCTTCATCCAAAGTTGATACAAGCTCTATAAAGTATCTTGATTCCGCTTCACCTAGGTCAAAAATGTAGGCTGTTATAGGGTAGGGAGTATCTCTATCTAAAATCATATCCGTACATAATTGCAATACATCTTTAACACTTGTAACAAAATATAAGAAATATCCAAATAAAAGAAGATTCTCATCGGAAACTCTAAAATGTCTCTATTGATGAACTAATGTTTGATTTGTCATAGCTATGCTATTGTTTGTATATTCTCCTACTGCAATTATATGACTGGGCCCAGAAAAGCTGGAATGAAGTATATAGCTATGTGAAGATGTTATGGATAAAAGTATTGTAATGACATAGAAAACAAAACAAAACTGCGTTGTGAGAAGTGCCATAATTTTTTTCATCAGATCTTACTTTTCTTATGTCTAAATCTTCAGATTTAGAAGACATTTCATTTAATCATATTTATTTGATGGTTTGCAGGTGCATTCATATTATGGTTTTGAATGATATTTATTTCATTTTGTTTTAGTTATAAATTTCGGAACATTCGTCTGTGTTCTACTGATTCAATCAAAAACAATTACTTTACTTTCTGTTTTTTGGATATTTTGATAATTTAAATTATGAAAAGATTACAAAATCTGCTGTTCTCATTTTAAAAAATAATCAATTTAGGCAATCGAAAATTTAAAAAGGAAAGTTAAAGTCAATGGAAGTCATCTTAGAAAAAGAAATATACAAATACAAACAAATGTTTTTTTTTCTTGTTTTCTTATTTTTCATTTATTCTTCTTTTCTTATAAGAGCTTAAACCTATGAAGGGAATTGTTGAGCCACCATTCCCTCTTTTCAGTACAAAAGAACTATTGAAGGTGGCAAAATGAAAGATTTAATATTGACTAACTCATTTTTAACATTGGCAAATACATATGGAATGATTATCTTACTGCTAAATCATGATGACATGGTCATGGTTCAAACGGGACATCAGTGAAGTCGATTTCGAATGGGTGAAAGATTTTTACCAGCTTTGAATCTTGTTAAGAAACTTTGAGTCCGCTGTCAAAATCTGTGCTTTTTTACCTGGGCTAAAAATATTGATTCGGTTGGTCAACTAAATTTAGCCAATAAAACTAAATTTAAAACTTCTGCACCTTGTGCAAAGGATTATTTGAAAAAAATTCGCCGCCTCCCACATTTTTAATTAATGCTTGACCAGGTTAACCCCGGGTGTATCTTTTCCAAATGTTTTTTTTTAAATCCTGATTTTTTTCAAAAAATTTTATGGGTTTTAGGAAAGGCAATTGAAAAATAAGCTTTTAAGAGAAATATGACCAAAATAAATTTGCCTCTACCAAAATTCACTAGATGAAAACCCACCCTGCCTGCACCCTGTAAACTACTCTATCAAAATTCTTTTAATAAGTCTGATATTCAACTCGGTGAGCAAATTATCAGATTTCCTGGTCAGGAATATGTTGAATACCTTATTACCGTTGTCTTTTTGCAAAACTTCAAAAACCTCTATTTTGAAATGTATATCCATTGAAAAATATGTGTTGAAGTTTTCAATAAAAACTTTCTTATAAAAACAGCAAGATAATTTTAATTAAAAAAAGTTTAAAATAATTCTTAAATAGAAATATAACATACCAAGAAAAAAAATAAAGCCTTTGGTAAGTGAGTCTGGCTTTTAGTTAGATACAGCCGGCAAGAATTCGTACTTCACTGGCTGTGCAAAACAGGGGTTCTTTGGAGATTTACTGCTTTATTTACTGTCAAGAGTGCCCTGTACAACACAAAGTGAAAACTGACCGGAAGTATATAAAAGTGACAGTGATCTAACTGATTGATTGATGTCCTAAAATACGAACCAATGGTTAGGAACCTTGTCTGCGCGATGATTTACATAAAGGCGGATCTCAAATATGTTGGTAACAAGTTGTCACAAAGCCTGATTTATTTAAACTACACTGATTTAATCATGCTGAAACAGACACTGCATTAGCTTCAGCAAACTGTCGACTAGAATTTGACCTACACAAAACCAGCTATGGATCGGGAAACTACTGCGTCCTGTTACACCGACTGGGTTAACTGTTCTTAAGGCTGCTAAACCGTTTCCGGATATTGTATTAGTTGTCACTACCAATGGACTAAACGTTAGTTAGAACTCGAAGTGACCAAATGTCATGTGAAGCAAAGTATATAACACTTTTCGTTATATGTCAAGAGTTCCAATCTATTGAAGGACATCGCCACTCAAATTGCAAATGACTACCAAGAGGCAATTGGAATGGTGAAAAAGTCCACAAAATACTCGTAGACCAAACATAGAGACATTTATTACCATTTCGTGAGTGATGTTTATAATGAAAGCATAATGAACTTGGTATACCTATCAAGCAATGACAACAAAGTGGATACCTCATCGGCCTTTATGTCTCCGGCCAAAATTTAACACCGGCCCCCTTAATGCCGGGTCCTTATTAACGCCGGTCGAAAAGACTCCTTAGCACCGGTTTGAGCCGGTGTAATAAGGGCCTTAGAAAGTTTACGGTTTTGCGGGCCACCAATACATATTTCAGGTTGTTCAAACCTCACACATACACCTAATTGGCTAATTTTACACTGAAAAAGTTAGCTGGATTTCCACTAGGAACAAAATTTTCTAGTTTTTGGTGGTTTTGAGTGTCCTATTTGGTTAATAATAATATGCTTAGTAGTCGTACCTGCAAAAGCCTTCGAAAAAATGACGTCAGCAGAAGTTATCGTAAGACCGCTCTTGGAAGCTGGGTGAAGGGTTGATTTATACGAAGTTAGTTATATTTTCAACACAAAAAAGCGGGCTAAAATGTTACGCCGCTTTTTGATTTCTTTTCCGTTTTTGAGGCCCTTTTTTCACCGCCCATAACTAACGCCGGTGCAAAAATTAACGCCGCTTAAGGGCCAGCGAAATAAGGGCCGATAAGGTATTCAAAAAAAAGCCGAAAAACTTTTATTATTCATATTTCAGAGTTTCGTTTTAGGTGTAAACCGTAAGCATCGTATAGGGTGTTAATATTATTTGCTGTCTTTATAGCGGTGTTCTAACTCCTTCTCTTTTGCTAGTGTGACCAAACTTATATGATATACTGGGTTGTGTCACCCTTCCAAAATATAACTTGTAAAGAATATAAGTACATTTTTTTTCCTGTCGTCCTCTGAAGTAAACCCATTATGTCATTATCTTGGAGCAAAATTTAAAATATATACCTTACATAGTCTACTAATACGTTTGAGTGATAGTGCGCCCTATTTAAAGCTTTATGCTGCCGACACATTTTCTTTGTTATATTGAAACAATTCTTTTCTAAAGTTCTCTTTCGTGTTACGACTTTTCTTTGCAATCAGAATCCACACTTTATATGCAAACATCGCCACAACGAGAACTTGATTTGCAGTAATCAAACAAACACATAATATAAATGACTTTTTGATACCATTGTCCTCGCTCAAGTAAAGTAATGGCAATACAGCATATACTATATTGGATGAAAACATTGCAAAGACTATAGTTTGTGTTTCTTTGTAACAATCCGGAAGATTCCTGGCTCTAATACCATTAATAATGCATGGTATTGAGACGATTATAATCAATATAATCTGGTAGAATGTTTTGATATCATTTGAACATATCAAAGATGTTTCTATACCCTCTTTATTCGAGATAAATGTTGGGGTTGAGCTTATCAACTCTTTCATTACCAAACCACTGATAACTTGACCTGATAAGAAAGCACATAAAATGGAATAGTCTTGAAGATAAGATAATATTTTCTTTTTATCAGTTGTTAAACACCTTAAATTAAAAATCTTTAATAAGCGTCGAGACTTCACAAATATTATCCCATAGCCGACGGATGCAAACATAGCAATTATCAAATGCCTATTTTTACAAATTAATTCACTCGGTTTTAATAAAAATGATAGGACAATGGCAAGATTGTACATCAAGTGAGATACTAACTGTATAATTGTCAGTAAAAAATTTCCTGAAGCAACAACTGGTGTTTTCCTATAGTAAATATAAATTGCAATGAAAATGATATTTACTACAAAGCAAATTGATGATATTGCATGCAAATAGTAACCATATATTGAATCATATTGTAGATACACCATAGGCGGATTGATGCAATGTATTCTTTCAGGATTTTGTATTTTTATGTCAGAGCATTTTTTGCATGCTTGATGTCCAAATGATTTTTTAACAGAGCCTTCGGGACAGGTCCTGCATTTAATTGCATTTTCTGAAGGGATATAATATTTAATGTCTTTTCTTTCTTTTGATGCGAAATAACCTGGCGGACAGTTAAAGTAGCTTTGGTCCCCTATTGGATTAATATCATCAAATAATATGTGCCCATAAAAAACAGGATAAAGCCTATCTTCCCGTTTCGTAAAACTGATTACTAAGACTTCAAACGTTCTTTCTCTACTAAGAGCGCATCCGGATTTGAGGTTCATTTTGTTAATTAAATTGATCGCACTGAAAAATTCATAGTATTGACTCCCTCTTTCGTTTAGCTCGATTGATTTTTGATCAATTTCATCTTTTAACACAAATTTATTCGTGAATAGAGCTGAATGGTTTGGGTAATGATTGATATAGCTCTCTATAAAATAAAATAATGAAGGTTCAAAGAAAATTGTTTTTTCGTTATATATCTTACTATTGTAGAGGCTATTGAAAAATCGTGTACTTTCATTTTGAAAAATTTCCGTTGCAATGTTTATGTATAAAATTTCAATTGCATAGTTTTTAATTTCCTCAATAATGCCATGGAGCTTATCATCGAATACTGAGACTTGGAAGAAAACATAACTAAAATCATAAATTTGATTTTCAAAAAAATGAATCAAGTTTTTTATCTTATCGTTAGGTTTATATCGATAAATGTCAAAAAATAACGCACTTTGAACTTTTTCCCGAGTAATAACATCAATAAAAGTTGTTTTTCCACTTTCAAATAGAGGACAATAAAAAGGATATCTATCAACCGTGCCCTCATCGTATAGATATCTTTGATCAAACATGAACACTTCTTCGTCCAAATTTGATACAAGCTCTATAAAATATCTTGATTTCACTTCCCCCAGGTCAAAAATGTATGCTTTTATTGGGTAGGGAGTATCTCTGCCTAACAGAATATCGGTACACAATTGCAATACATCTTTCATACTTCTAACAAAATATAAGAAATATCCAAATAAATTATCATCATCTGCATAACTCATAGAGAGTTGATGTTGAATAATCACTGTTTTATTCGTACTATATCTGCTATTGTTTACATATTCTACCACTACAATTATATAATCATCACCAGGAAAGCTAGAATGAAGTATGTAAGATTCGGAAGATGTTGCCAATAAATTGATTGCAATAAAATAGAAAAGGAAATGGAACTGCATATTGAGGAGTACCAGATAGCTAGCATTTTCTTAGAGTCTTATTATTTGACTTTTCAGTTATAAAAGGCATTCAAGTTTTTTATGTGCATTCATCTAAACGATTTCAATTATATCTTTTCTGGCTTGTTTTTGTTATAAGTTTAAAATGAAAAATGATAAGTGTAGATTCTGCTTTCTCAAACAACGGTTACTATTAAATATTCTTTTTGATTTTTTGATACTTTAATTAAAATATTAATAAATTATGAATCTGCTGTTTTTACCGCTAAGAACATATCAATTTAGGCAAATGAACAATCCGAAAATAAAATCTAAAATCAAGAGCAGCCATCGTTAAGAGAAAGGGATCATGTGTCAAATCCTTGATACAAGACAATTCTTTAATTATCAAGGGATTATTGAAAAAGGGTTAGCTCAAGATAACTTGGTTTAAATAAAAGTACATGGATTTAACTTAACCTAGGTGGTGCCCACCACCCTAGTAAGGTTAACCCCATGTCCTCATATTTGAAGCAAGTTATCTTGGGCTGGACGCACCCAGTTTGCAAGAGTTTCTAGAGATCGGTGTATGCCAACGTCAAACCACACAAAGTAAATTTATCAAAGTAAATAAACTCCAAATAGGTATATAAATAAACTCCAAAAGTGTGCACCAATGAGTCAAAATCGGAAAGTGGATTTCATATTCAGAGTGACATTCTTTTTCCAAATATTTCTTGGAATAAAAATATTTGTGTCCAGAAAGCTAACAAAGGAAAAAAAATTGCCAGAGAATTATATCTAACATTCAGTACAATTGAGAATAACAAAGTGTTAGCTACCTATCCTCATAAATGCGTACAGCAAATGCAAGTTTAACTGCAACTGCATCCTAATGCCCAGATCAGGAAAAGACAAGGTGTTGTCCCTTCTTCATTTTATATCTAAGCTAAGCTAGGTGTTAGCTAGTCCTACAGAAAAATGAAAAACAAATCTTCTATAAAGAGTAAAAGTAGACAGCAGAAGATAAACTCTTTAGTCACTGCAGAAAACAATGAAGTGCTGATTATAGTGTTTTCTGACTTAAAATCTTTCTATATACTAGACAAGGTATTTGTTTACAATTTTCAGAGTTAATACCTGCTTTTAACTGTAGATTTATACACCCTCCTACTTACCCTCTTTGCAACATTTTTTCTCTTGACGGTTCATCAATAGCTCATCCTTTACCGTCACTAGATTTATCAATTTTCTCTTTTATGGACATTGAAAAAAAAAACATTTCTTTTAAAACTCTTTATGACTACTAGCTTTATAGCTCTCTTCGAAATCAAACGTGCCCGGATGGTAAATGTGCAATTTTCCAAAAATCTAACCCCCTATAAACTCAATTTTATTAAAAGATTCGCGTAGAAGATCAAAGAGAAGCCGCCGCACCAAATAAGTAGTGGTAGTGCAGAGATTTAGCTTGAAAAAAGTTCATTGATTTGCCAAATTCCACTAGTCCATTCTCCCGCTCTAATCCCGTACGGAAAATATGCGATGCTTTTGGTCTGCGGTTTCCTTTTTCCCGATTTCTCAAGAATGTACTAGAGCTAGTCTAGATTAATGTATGCCTTAAGGATTAGAAATCCGAGGGAGGGACATTTTTCTAAACTCGATTTGGTCAGGTGGTGGGCCCAAAAGTTCCTCATGGTGGATTCTCAGTCAGAAAAAAATGAGCTTTTTCAAATTTTAAAAACTTTACCGTTTTTGAATACCATTTTACCTAGGAACTCATTTTCATATAAAAGCCATATCTTGAAAATTAACACAAAGCCAAATATACGGCAAAACTAATTTTACTGTTCTGGGGGAGTTCATGTTTTTATCATTGGTTTAATATTCGAACAAAAACTTTGCAGAAGAAAAAGAACACAAACAGTTAACATTCTAAGTTATCTTCCATAAAACTACAAGTTTGTAAAATATCTAATACTCAACCAATCGCCGTGAAACTTTGCATGAATATTAAGTACCATTAGTAGTTTCTAAAAATAAAAAGACCCCCTCCCCCCCTAGACCGCGTGATCATGTGACAACGTCATTACAAATACCCACCAATTGCCATAATTTCTAATTTATTGGGGGTATTATTGATAACACCACTGAGAGACTTCAAAATCACTTAAGATAGTAATTTTTGGTGTAAAGGACCAAAATAATGTATTCTTCAAAAAGATACCTTTCAATCAACATTTTTGAAAAATTTGGCCAAAGTGGAGGTTTTTCCAAAAGGGAGACTTTCTTAGAAACTCCCTAATGCAAATGTGTCTGTAATTAGTCGAATGCCTCATGAATCCCTATAAAATTGTACACTCTCGTGTACTTTGATGAAATAAACAGAAATAAATTGATTTGGCTATTTATTGGCGCCCTTAAAGTGATGACGTCATCAAAAACCCTAAAAATCGATTTTTCGGTCCCGCCGGCGTCAAATTTGTAATGACGTCATAATGATGTTAATATGACGTCAATTGCATGTCGATGGTCAGTTCGTACAATATTCTAACAAAATAAATCACATAAACTGATATCTAACAAAAATTGTCAGACATGAAAATATTTGCAACTATTAAAAGAAACGCTCTGCTAAGGTAAAATGATGATGTCATCAAAGGGGATTGAGTCCTAGTTGAAAATTTTTTTTAGTCTCATTTTTGTAATTAAATTTTGTGCCGGCAGTCCAAATTTCATGCAAAAGTATTAACTACATCAGAAGTTAGCTCCCATGCAGTAAAGGGTTACAATTGCCCCCTGATTTTCTAAACATTATGAATGTACTGTTTTGCCTGCTTTTCACTTTCCACTTGACAGCCCATAAATTCATTTATACATAACCAATCGAACATAACCTTTACCACTAAAACTTCAACATATTTTGGTAATGATGTCATCATTTTTAATGCTAACATCAATTTCGGTGTTCTCAGAAAAAAATCAGGCTCCAAATTTGAAAACTGAAACTTTCTGATAGAAGCCTGTTGAAGACCTTGGAATGGATGCAGAAAATTATAAATCAAGTACAAAAAAATAAAATTTGAGTAGTATCCATTTAGTATTCATTCACTAGCTCCAATTTTTCCTAAAAAGTCATACCTTGGTAAAATGATGACTTCATAATGGGGTCTGAGACTGTAAAAATTTTCGTCTAAAAAGAGCTCGTCTCTCCAAGAGCGCTTAGTATGGACTTAAAACGCAACGCTGAATATTTGAAACGTTTAAGGTTATTACCATGCTTAGCCACCTTCTTCACTATAAACTAAATTTTTTCTACAGGGCCAGTACGTCTTTAAATTTTAGGGACTTATGAATGTTTATATATATCTGTTGATTACATAGCCGTATCAAACTTAGGGTTAAGTTTTCATAATCCTGTTATTGAACTAACAGAGTTATAGTTGCGGTTAATCAATTAAACTTTCTGAAAATATTATTGGATTATAATTGTCTACAATGAATTTCGGTAAACATTTCCTTAAAAAAATATTTAAATATAGGAACAAAGCCTGGCCAGTTTCTTGAAAACAGCAATGGAACGAAGTAGTCATATGGTTCTGCTATTGGATGTTGGTAAAAAATCAAGATAATTGTTAAATAAAATGTAAGCAACAGTTTAGAAAATACTAAAGAAGCGTTGCAAAAGGACATTCTTGCAAATATTTTTCTTTTCGACTTGACATGCACATACACACACACTCACAAGAATATAATAACAAAAAAACTAGAGGCTGCTTTGCAGGTGAACTCTCACGAAAGATGTTTAATCAGAATATTTGGCGCCTGGATTGGGTATTTTGCGACATTTTATTCGTAATTTTTCATTCTGTTGTGGAGAAATGTTACTGATGGGAAAACAATGTGTCATACGATTTTTTAGTCTGCAATAGTGCACAATGGAATGGGGGATGTAAGAAAAAGTAGGTGTGTAGTATGCTAAAGTATTACGAACAATATTACATAATCTAGTTGAAAGCTTAGAACCTAACCGATTCCCAAGCGTTACAGCATAAAAAAAGAAGAGATTAACGGCGGTTGCAAGCTCTCTCTTTCGTGATAGAATAAATTGCTAATAGTAGAATATTATAATGAAAAAGATAAATATTTGGTTATATATGCTATCTCAAACACTTTTTTATCCTTCAAGGTTTCACAAATGCAACATAATTGGGAGCAATGTCATTTTAAACTAGCTTCCTCCTGTCATATCTTTGCTCAAAAATTAGACGGGCGAATAGGACACAGAATAAATGTTAAACCATTCGCCATTTTGGGATATGTATTTAATAATTTTTCTTAAACATCATCAAAATAATCTAACAATAACCAATTTTAAATCTTGAAAAAAAGAGCACATATCTAGCTAGCTAGAGCAAAATAAGAAAGCTAACTTGCTGAAACTATAACACCTAACAGAGACTGGTTAGGAATCTTTTAAACGGCTTAATATGTTTTAAAAAGAAACAAAAAAACCTTTCTACCAAGAGCTAGCTGAATGAGTCAATAAGTTCTTCCCATGGCCAGCGAAAATAGAAAAGTCAGTGAAAGTAAAATAAACAAAATCTTCCCTATCTTTTTCTCGCTAATTATCTTCCTAAGCTCATACAATAAAGGAAAATGTGAATCAAAAGAAAACAGAAATATAAGACGAATTTTTTTGACGGCGGCTGCAAACTCTCACTTTCGTCAGAAAATTATGGCGTTTTAATTCAAAGGTGAGACCACCACAACGACGTGCTGTGTTCATTTTTTTCCTCTTAAGTGTTTTTGTGAACTTCTATCTACATAAAGAAGTATCATTACTGTTATTACTGCAGAATTTACCAGCAGAGAAATTACTCCATTTCACAACCAAAAAATTTTTCTCGACCGTCTCTGTCGTTCCCTCCTCCAAACTCACGAAAGTATCTTGATTTTTCTTTCCATTCACTGTTGTCCATAGTTATTCCATTTATTGTTGGGTATGTTCTATTATCTTTCAATTCTTTACATTTTTCAAAACAATCTGGGAAGGAATATTGTCCGATGTTGATTTCAGTATCAGTACCATGTTTATCACCATAGACGATCTTGCAAGGAGGTTCTGAAAAACAGAATGCCGAAGTGAAAGTATGTACAAAAGTAGTCTAGCGTAGCTAAACTCTTTTCTCTTTACTGAGAACATACGTTCGAAATTCGATTCAAAAAATAACAACAAG
>JANSTP010006129.1:0-15707 GCA_025330745.1 Cladonema radiatum
GCTGCCCAGAAAGACCAAAAATTTCGGCGGGCCAGCCAGTGGGCCGGATCTCAGCGGGCCACTGAGTCAGGGGTGTCCCAGTGAACATTTTGTTAAACTCGGTGAAAAAAATTTTCAATGGAAATTCCCGCTGATGCTAAAAACTTTTTTGAATTCCCGGTGAAGTTTTAAATCCTGAAAAATATTTTCATAAGCAAGTTGAAAAAAATCACATTCTTTTAATAAAATATACATAGAAAAAAAAGAATTTATTGTTATTTCACTTATAAAAATTAAAGTGTCTAATAAAAAAACAACCATCTTATTAAAATATTAATCTTGATTCGAAAAAAAAGTAATTTTTTAAAATAATAAGTTTATTGTTTTCCCGGTGAGTCTTTTCGGGAATTTGGCCTTCCCAGTGAGCCGAACAAACATTTGGCTTACCCGGTGAGCCAGAGCATCCTCACCAGGTCACTGAGACAGGGGTGTAGAAAAGATTGGGTGTGGCTATATACCTTCTTTGTTTAATGACAGACGTTAACAATATGATTTAGAATGATCACTGGGATGCTAAAGTCATACATACGTTTTAACATACAGTAATCCGTATAAGTAATTTAGCCTAGTTTTAGCCTATTTTAAAACTAGTTTTTTTCTAAATACGACAAAAAATATGGTCTTGAAATAAACAAACATATACTACAGTCAAAGCTCTAATTAACGAACACTATAAAAGACAATTAACCGACAAAAATATCTACCCGAAAGGTATGCACTAATCACAGATTTGACTATATATGGGCGTAAGTTTAAACATTTTGAGATCGTTGCATTGTTCTATAAATTGAAATACATTACCCTCAGCACTCCCTGTTGGAATGGTTTTAAGTTTTACTAGGAATCGATTTTTTATTGTTATAAGCCTTAAATTGAATGTTTACTTTTTTATTTTTCAGTTTTTAAATTGCAATATGAAAATGGCAGTGTATTTACTGTTGCTGTTCCTCTGCATCAATATCTCAGTTTCAACTACCAACCCGAAAAAAAGAATTATAAACAACCCTATACGATTCGCAAAACCTTTACTTGAAGTGTGCGAAATGGTGCAAGAAACTCGAACAATTGAACGTAAATTCTGTCAGAAGAAAGTTGTGAAATTGAACATGTGTATAGGACGGTGTTTTTCTAGCGTTGGAATCAAAATCAAAAAGTACGCTGCTATAAGTGAATGCCGGGCTTGCAAAGCTACAAAAATACGCAGAAGGGTAATAAGATTGAAATGCAGTAAAGCTAGAATCGGAAGTAGAATAATTATTCCGGAAATCAAGGGTTGTGCTTGTCAGAACATTAGATGCTGATGTTCTTTTTATGCTGTTGTTCTTGTTTGAGGAAAGTTTTCTTATCACTACTTTACGTTTTCTGAACATTCAAATTCTTTTATTTTTATCGTTTGAAAGACGTTAGTATGCCAAGAACGCTCCAATCAAATGGATATGTTCTGATAAGTTTATGAAGCATGTTTTACATGTCGAAAAATTATATATTTTTTATTCCTTATTAATATTATTCTTTAATCTTTAAGTGTATAATATATATGGGTGTAAATAATTTGCAAAAAGTTGTCTTTATTTGTTCGATGTTCTTAGAATATATGTTGAAATATTGAAATAATAAATTGCCGTATTATTATCACAACCTCGACTAAGTAACAAAATGTAAAAAACAGAAAAGAAAAAGAAAAGGGAAAAATCCCTGGGTCAAAGGTCGCCTTTCACTCTCTCTGAAATCAAGAATACCCTAATACCGCTCTGTGACTTAACCAAAATAAAAGGTGAAACGATATAACACGCGAGGGCTGGCTTTGTTTATCACTTCATCAGTGCTTATTAACCCTTTTGTTTGTTGGCTTTCTGAAGATCGTTAGATTCAGTCCCCCCTTCCTGGTTTCAATCTCTGATATTCAACCGATTGCCATGACACTTTGCATGAATATTAAGTACCATTAGTAGTTTCTAAAATAAAACTTTTACCTCCTAGGTCATGTGATCATGTGATGACGTCATCAAAAATACTCAAAAATTGCTATAATTTCTAATTTATTTCGGTAGTTATTGACAACACCACAGAGAGACTTTCTGAAATACTTCAAATAATAATTTTTGGTGCCAAGGACTAAAATTATATGTTTTTCCAAATTTTTTCTTGCAAATACATTTTTTAAAAAATTGCCAAAATAGGGGATTCTCCGAGAGGGGACTTGTCATGAACATTTTCTAATACAAATATGTGTGCAATTACTCGAACTCTTCATGAATAGCCATAAAATTTGATGAAATAAACAGATATGAAAATCAATTTACGTGTTTGTCGGCTGTACTAAAAGTGATGGTGTGGTGACTAAAATCCCGAAAAATCAATTTTACGGTCCCGACAGCGCCAAAGTCGTAAGACGTTATAATGACGTTAATATGACGTCATTTGCGTGTTGGTGGTCAACTCTAACAAAATAAATGAAAAAAACGAATATCTAACAAAACTTGTCATATATACGAGAAAATCTTCGAGAGAAACTAAGAAAAAGCGGTCTACCAAGGTAAAATAGGATATTGGGGAGATTGGGTCCGTACTGAAAATTTTGTTAATGCCAATGTTTTCACAATGAAATTTTGTGCCTGCAGTCAATCTTTCATGCAAAAATATTACCTACATCAGAAGTTATTACCCCATGAAGAATAGGGTTAATTAATTGTTTCAAATTCTTTTAGTGTCATTAACATCAATGGGAAGCCTTTGGGGCTCCACAATGTTCCAGGCTCAGTCCATGGAGTTGCTGTTGTTTTCGTGACTTTTAAACGCAAAGATGCTTACCAAAGAGCAAAGACACTAAAATATTTTTCAAAATTCCTTAATTCGATAGAGTTGTATATTTCAGGCCATCACTGAAAATCCCTGTAGAAGACTCTATTTAGCGATTTCCCATTTTCCTTCTCTGTCCTGGCATACGTGTCAAAAAAGTAATAAAAATATTCAAGGCATCTCGCCACTCAAACATTGTTGACTATTTTGAAGAGCCAAAAACAGAATATAACTTTGCTTTGAATCGTATGCCGAATTGTATGCATTAAAGGTACATTCCAGAAGAAATTTTCATTTCATAAATCAAAAGAGTTTTATGTAGTGAATTAATGTAGAAAATTTTTGCATAAAAAATACTTTTCCCTGAGGAGCTAACGCTTTCAAATTTTTCTAAAATGGCTCAGTTTCTTGTTGAAAAATAATGAGAAATTTGAAATGAAAATTTAATCAGAGTCAAAAAATTCACTTTTCATTTTAACAATCTAATAAAAGGTTTAGAAGGAAGGTCTCTTTATTCTTCACTGCCCTTTACGCAGACACGTCAAAGAAAAATGTTTTGTGGTCCCCTCTCTTTAAGTCAATAATATTTGGATGGCGAATTGCCAATTGAAAATTTTTATTATTTTTTGTGACGATGACAGGACACACAGAGAAATTTTCTTGGGTTTATTAAAATCAGAAAGAGACAAATATTTCCCCCAGCTCAGAAAGATTTTAAAAATTTGCCTCATAAAAAATAGAAGTAATAAAAAAAAAGAAATATTGAAAACATCCAAGAAACTACCAAGCGATAGTTTGGGCTAGGTTTTTTAGATTTTTAACTATTTTCAAAGGTTATTTAAACTCACGATGACATTGAGTGGTACCGGTGGTACGATTCAACTTTGAATGACAATTGCAGGCACATTTACAAATAAGCTCTTGAGTGCCAGCTCGATTACAAATGATGTGAATCACGTTATTGTCCCTGAGGGATTGTTATTGAAAAAAAAAATAGTACCATAGACATGTGGTATCTTATAAATAAAAAAATAAATAAATAAACAAATAAATAAAACAGAGATTGAAGAAGTATAAACATGCAGTTTCTGTGGTTTTGATTGTGGTTAGAAAATATACTATGATAAACATATCAAAGCAAAGATACTCTAATAGTATAAAATGAGAACTATAAGTATTTACCATATATAGTATATAGCATTGTGTTTTCAAAAACTATAACCTATTATCAACTTCATATGATACGTGGGAAAACGTACGTAGCTTCTTGAACATATTTAGGATTCGAGTATTAGGTTAAAAATAAACGGAAAAATAAAAGTTATCACTCTTGAGAGTTGAAGTAAATTGAATTTAAAAGCACATTATAAATTTGAAGTCAAGCAATTCGAATCCTCGAGAGAATTTAAAATTTGTTCTATTGTCATGGTTTCCAATATAAATTGAATGTCAGGTTCCGAGCAATTCGTTCGATTTACATGATTTTTCGAATCTTAGGATGAGTTCTAGTTGCATGAGTTCACCTGTGTCTCTAACAAGACTTCCAAGTGATATATCTAAAATACAATTGACTCTCTCTCTCATTCGAATCTCAAGGGAGAAAGGTTTTTGTTCGAGTTATGGAGAGATTCGAATAGTAAAAAATCTCTCTTATTCGAATTTTTAGATACGAAGGGCGAAAATTCGAATTAGAGAGGAAAATCAGACTTGCCTTTTTTCTAACCCCAAGAAAGCTTTCTGCTTTGTCTCCAACTATTGATTCACATGGAGTCGTTTGGACATGTTGAACGAAAAAAAATTGTAGTTCATCAAACTTTATATAAAAAATGAAATTTAAATATTTCAACAGGAAATTGAATTTTGAAAGCTAAATTCGAAGGTGAAAACTAAATTTTTGCACTCTGAAATACGAATTGCAAAGAATTTACCGAGGGACTGGAAAACTTGTTCTAATTTTAGAGGTTTTCGAATTATAGAGATTCGAATAAAAGGAAGTAAATTGCTTCAAAAGGAAGATTAACGGCGACTTATAATTTGTTCGAATAATAGAAAGATTCAAATAATAGTGATTCGAATTAGTGAGAGTTAGCTGTAATTCCAATAATAGATAAAAAGGGAAGGGAGACAAGGATCGGATCCCTGGAACCGAGGTTGTCTTGTGAGCTCTCAGATAAGTAAATATTTTTCTGTATCGATGAATGTTTTTTCTGTAAAGTGTCCCCAGAAGAATACTTTTAGATAGCATCAAACATTTTTCTTTTTGTTTTTTTTATTTAATTTTTCTAAGTATTTTTCATTTCAATGACGCAAATAATTTACATAATGTCTGTCTAGACTAGTCTAGATAACGTCCAGCATCAATTTTATATTTAAAAAATCATTGGACAAAGAATAGGCATGGCACTAGGCCAATTGCTTTTGCCATTGTGATTCATTGTGCTCCCCAATCCATATAAAATCTAATTAATTATTATATTTGAGGCAGCTCGAATGAGCCCTTAGACGAACTTGAGTTTTTTAATTCTAAGCGAACTATACGTAGCGAAGATCTTTGAATGATAAATCTAGAAATTAATGCCTTCTGCTCGTTGTTTTATATGCTATTCTTGCTAAATAGAAAAAAGTATTCAAAAGAATACCGTACCGATATACGGATCGAGATTTGCACAGCGGTTTGGTCCCAATTTGTCAAGAATTGTCTAGAGCTAGTCAAAGTGTATTGATGCTGATTGTTAGAGCAAGCGGGCTATGCATTTTCCACTAGTGAAAATGTCAAAAATAGTATTTAGGGCAAAATAAAAAAACAAACAATATAGATTTAATCTAAAGATTGTGAAATTAAATATATTACAATACAATACAATAAAGAAATTTTCATTGCTTTTTTATCATATATACAAATGTGTGTAGAAACTACAGTATACATCCGCTAATTCGAACACGCAAGGTACTCAATTATTTGTTCGAATTAAGCAGCATAAAAAATAAGCATGTTGAGTTCAAGGGACTGGGAAATTGGTTCGAAATAACGAAAGTTCGAAATATGCAGCATTCGAATTAGCGGATGTCTTCTGTATTTACAAAGTTTGTCGAATATTTAACGTTCATACGTTCAGTATTCTCTTTTTTTTTGGTTAGAAAATTAACATTTAGGCTGTCGAAGAAAGTATTTTTGTTACCTAAGGTATTGCTCATTTTCTTTGCTAAGCAATAGCCATTGTACAAAGGCTAGTCAAAAGGCGAGGTTCAAGCCGGCATTAAAAAACCCCTGATTTTGCCGACATAAGCAATATTCATGCCGTCAACCCTAAATATTTTTTTGCTGGAAAAATATGGCATTTTACCGCTCTAATATAAACATATGGTGTATAACTATGTCTATTCAAATATTTCTAAATATTCTTTGTCTAAAATATATTCATTGCATTTTAATAAAAAATTCCTTGTTTAGAACTTTCCATGTGGTCTCCCATAGCTTCCAAAGACCCCATAATGCCCAAAACGTTTGTTATAACGTTGCTATTTGTACGCATACAGTATTTACAAAGCTAGAAATAAGGAGATCCGAGATAAAAATTCTCCAAATTCTAAATAACTTCAAAAAGCATTTCTTCAAACCCCCTACCACATAGTTGTGTTTGTTCACAGAAATAAGTTGCAAAGGTGTTTATATGATATACATAAGTATTTACTATTTACAATAAATGATACGTCACTGACATAAATTAATCACTGACATGAATTATCACGACATAGAATATCCCTCTCGTTTTATCAAAATCTTCAAGTCAAAAAGTCTGATTGGTGAAAATATAGACCGTTTAAAGCATGCATTTTCTTTTTGCGCTTCATTTCAGACTATCTGTGTCAATTTTGTAATAGTGATTCATCGCTTCTCTAAAATTCTTTATTTCATTGAAGGTTTCTCATCAATAGTGAGAACTTCAGCTTTTTGAGGTTTCTTTTCTAAACTCTCGTCTCGCAAGTGACGTTTCCTGATCTCCTCCAACTTTTGGTTGAAGGCCTTGTAGAACGCCATCACTTCTGTTATCATAGCATCCTCAAGCTCTTGACATTGCGCTGCTACTAACTCCTCAAAAGAAGTGTGGGGTGTGATTACTCGAGCGATTTCTAAAAAAAAACACAAAATTCAGAAGCAAAAGATAAAAATATAACCCTTTACATATAGTACTTTACTCTTTTATCCAACAAAAAAGGAGGGAAAAGGAATCATGCGTCAAAAAACCTAACCTGTACCTAATCATACGTCAAAAACCCTGCATTTAGACACCGACTATCACCTAGGTCAGTTTTTTATTTAACATATTTAATGCACGATTATTTCAAATTTCGATTAGTTTGACCTTAAGAATTCCGAGCTGGGAAGAAAACAACAAAAACATAAAATTAAACGTGAACTTAAAAGCCAAACCTTTCTTTTCTGGCGCTTCTTTTCTTTGTTTTGGTCTCCAGTAGCAATACTCCCAAACAATGCCACAAATTGTGAGCAAAGCAATCAGACCGAGGCATGTGAAAACGGCCTTCTGGAAAACGGCGCTTGAAGGATCGAACAGGTTTGATGATTTTTCCTCTGCAGCACTTTGTTCCGGTTCCTAGGTCAGAAACGAGCAGGAATAAATAGGAATCAGTGGAAGATTAAGAAATGTCGTTAACGAGGAGTAAAGTAAAAGAGAGACCTCTCAATCAAAGTGCGCAATCTAATATTCATGCAACATCAAAATATAGGGAGTCTAGTTATTTCCATATCTATTTATTTTTTGTATTCCTATCCACGCTTTTCTCATTCTTGATTATAGCCAGTCTTTGCCTTTACAAAATGTCGTCGTCGTAACCCTAAATTTTTTATTCTCCATTGTAAAAACTAGTGGATTTATCAAAGTCTACTCGAGAAAACTTACAGGCAGAGCTGTCATTTCCTTCTTGATGATATCCGTGATCTCACTTTCCTTAGTACTCAATGCCCTTCGCAAACAATTTGTAATAGCAATCACTTCAAGATCAGCTCCAGTTACAAAACCATATGCAAACTGATGATCAAAAACTGTTCCGACTTTCACTCCTTCCGATTCTGCCAAGTCATCCTTTCGATATCCAGCAACATAACTGTCAATCAATCCTCCTGAAATTGTGTCATCTGCTCCGAAGTCATCTGGTTTGATTTCTCCTTTCACCATCTTCTTCAAGTTTTCAATAGTGTCGACAACTGAAACATAGATATTATGTTTTCTGAATATTGAGCAGTTTTTGAAATATCCACCTATTTGCTTGCTTAGATTTTTGGAAGATAACAATATAGAAAATAGAGGGAATGCAAAGTATCATCTAGACTGCAAAAGTCATTCGGCAAAGTTGAAATAACGTATGGTTTACAATACGGTCCGTTGGCCTTGCTTATTCAAGAGACTTCTTTTCAGGTTAAATCAGGGGCCTAAATCCTGTAAAAAAATATAAATCTATGTTAAATGATTAAAATATTTCTCATAAATAAGATACCATGAACTTTAGCATTGTTTTTGATTCCATATCTCTGCTCTTCTGTGTTGTTAAGCGCTGCAATGTTATTGCCATAGAGTGTTATGTCGTTGCTAAGCGACAAAGCCGTCAACGATGTAGTCACGGTAGCCGTAAAGATTGAAATAATGACCAGACCAACAAGCACCCAAAAGAATGCAAAAACTCGAGCCAAAAATGATCTGGGTGCCCTGTCTCCATAACCAACAGTTGTCATGGATACAAAGGCCCACCAGAAACCTTCCCATGATCCTTTAAAGAATGAACTTGGGAATTCTTCGGGATTCCAATAAGAGTCCTAAAAACGATTGAGATAATTAAATGCATCTGGAAATAAAAAATTAGCAAACCAGTCAGTTAATCAAAATATAGTAATAGAATATAGGTCCTTCTCACCAAGGTACTAAAACGTATTTCAAATTTTTGGAAAGATTTTGGAGAGATCGAAAGATTTTTACTGAGGCAAACAGTGCAAACACTGTTCTTGATGAGACTAACTTCAGGAAAAATTAAAGATACAAAGCTTTGGGATTTTGTTACAGACGGTTAACCCAAGAGATTGGCTTTTACTCCAATTCTCAATTAAAGACGGAGCTCTTCGTCAAGCAATCAGCTATTTTCATCAATACAATTAGACATACCAAAGCCCACATGACAATTCCTGATAGAGCGGCCATGATCAAGGTGAGCACGAGCACAGGCCATCCTTGCAAGACAGCCTCCATTACTGCATTTGCAGCGTTGCCATTTTGTTGTGTTGGTTGCAAGTAAATAACACCAGGGGACTCGACAACAGGGAAAAAGGGATGGCTTTGAAATTTGATTGTTGTCATTGATCCATAGATTGGAAGGTAAATTGTACCAATTCTTGTGCCATTGTTTGCTTTGATTGCTATGTAAATGTAAAAATTTAAAGTAACTGAACACATGTTAACCCTACTTGCCGTGAGGTAAATTTAACTATCTCAACCGGGGGGGGGGCACTTTGGTCAAAAGCTGTAATATATGATTTGATGAAATGCCACAATAAAGTAGGCGTAACGGTTTTCTAAATAACGTATACAGGGCAAAAATAATGGCACATAGGGTTAAAACGTAATACCGCTAGCGCAAAAACAGGAAAACAAGCTTATTTGGCTTCTATATCCTATGAAAGATTGCCAAAATTAGAAATTAACCGACACGGTAAGAGTTTTCGAGTTATCGGAATTCGAACTAACATTAACTGAATGTTAAGGGACCAATGAATACGTTTGATTTACATAATTATTCAAATTGTAGGATTTCACATTTGATGAATATTCCATTATATACATTGATAGAAAAATCAGAGATAAAGTAAGCATATAGAAAGAAAATGGCTTACTCCCAACGCTTGCTTTCAAATCTTCTGAGTTTGTGAATCCACCTCGGTATTCAAGTTGCGTACACTTTCCGCAGCATTCTTTGATCAAATCTTGAGTAATGGTCTTAAAAATTCCTTTATACTGTAGGTTACTCTTGTCAATGAAAATATATGGAGCAACGTTCCACCAGGCGATTTGGACAATATCGGGGCAATTATTCTTCTTATCGGTACAGTTGCTGGCCCCATTCACTGACCATGCTATGGAAACAAGGTTTATTAGGTGTCTGATGTATATGGGGGATACCGGAATGCTTATACAAAATTGACCGAAAGACGCATAGGAGTAGTGAAGAGAAAGAAGAGAGACTTGTATGGAGCCATTTTTTTTTATAAGAAACCAAGAACTACAACAATGGTCAAAAATATTGGCACAATGGCAAGTTTTTTGAATATAACTCTGCACCACAAGCGATAGTTGAGAGGAGAGATTTTTACTTCGCTAGACAGCGATTTATCTATTTATGAGCATGGAGCCTTGAGTGAAAACTATCCATCTCCCTTCTTGGCTGTTTTTGTAGCCCTTTCGGTTGGCTACAAAGGGGAATCACCAAATTCTCCCTTTCGCAATTTGGCTATTCAAAAACTGTATGTTTAATGAAAAGTCAAAATCTGAAAACTACACAATTTTACCCTTTGTGCCAAATATTTTTGTCCACCATTGTAGACCTCCCAAAATTCAAAATTTTTGAAACAAGGAAAGTGTGGGACATATTAGCTAACAACCGTTTTGCAGGAGTTTACTTTGATATCGTCAGCAAATGATGAATATTGCTATTTACCCCATATTTCGGATTTACAAAATAATTAAGAAACTTTTAGAATCAGCTCTGGTTTTTGGTTTCTTATAAAAAAACGTGTATTTTGTCCATATTCCATAAAGGTTCGTCGAGATAACAATATCTTAAACGTGAGAAAAGAGAGAGTAAAAACACCAACTTACTACAAATGAAGAGATAGAAAGGAAGAGTGAAAAAAAAAAGCTATCCTTTTATTGCCATTAACCATTAAATATTATCCTCTAAGAACCTTAGGTTTGTTTTTCGAGTCAAATTTCAAGTAGCTAATCCGTTATATCTGAGTAAAAATCAAGGAACCTAATATATAATTAGTTAAGGTAAAATTTTTAAACAGAGTTTTCAATTTTATTTTTCGAATTATCAAATTTTTATCAAAATAAAAGTAAGATAAGAAGGTAAGATATAAATAGCTTTACCAACGAAAACAAGCGGAAAAGAAAACATTTAAACTTTCAAAGTCTTCAATACTTGTTGTTTTAATGTTTATTTATTTATTTATCTTTATCTTTATTTCGTGCATATATTTATCTTTATTTCTTCTTTTTAAAAAGAAAAAAAAAAGAAGACTAGAAAGAAAAAGCAAACTTTCGGAAAAGAGATAAAAAGTTGCAACTAAAAACTTAGAAAAGAAAAAAAGAAAAAGAAGATATAAAAAAACTTACCGAAAAGCAACGCCAGTCCGCTACTGAACAAATACATGTTCAAAAAATCGTTAACCAAAAAAAAACTTTCTTGATTTTTTTTTTCCTTTCTCAACTTCTTCTTCACTTTAAGTTGAATAAATTTTTTTTCTCTTTCACTATTTTATTTACACGTTGAATATAATAATTTTTAAAAAATAGATTCAACCATGCAATATTAAAAATAAAATAAAAATGAAATAAGAAAGAATAATCAATAATTAATTACAATTTCGAAAATTAACAAAAATATGATAAAAAAATAACTTTCGACAACTTATTTTATGTTTCTACATTGTAGCTAAACGTTTTTTTTTTAAATTCAGAAACTTCAGAATCAAGGTTCTAAAAACCTAAAAATTTTTTCTATCCCAGTCAAAGTTTTCGAAAATTTTATAAACTCTCCGCTTTCTTGATATTTATTGCTAATTTTGTCTCGATTATTCAAACTACTTTCAAAGTCTTTTTTGTTATTATGACATCACCATGGCAACTTGAATTCGTGTTTTAAAACAGGTTGTAAACAAACGGATTTTTATTTGAATTATCTTTCTGACATCTTCTCTTTAAAAAACGACTCCCCAAAAATTAAGATTATTAATAAACCCAATTATTAACTGTTTAGAACGTAATTAGAAATAAGAGAAAACAATAGATTCATTTACTAACGGGAATAACCATTTTATGTTTCTTCTAATATAAAACAAAGCTGACCTGAAAAACTTTTGACTTATTGATGGATTTTTCAAAAATCCCAATTGGGACTAAAGAGGCGTATCATTCTGCGGTTTTTATTATTGGATTTTTACCTAGTAAATAATTTGCATATATAATGTACATTTATGATTCCGCATCAATTTTTTAATAAATTTTTGCAATAGGCAAATTTGATTGGTTATTGATAATTAAAGAGACACAAATCCGTTTTCTGATTGGTTGAAAATTGAAAGAGAACCCACCGAACAATAACTGACATCTTTTACTTCTTTTACTTTTAATTTTTAAGAAAACTCTCAGGCAAATTTTGATTTTTGAAATAGCGTTTGCACTCATATTTGATTGCAGAATAATTTCGATTGGGTACACTATGTTGATAGCTCAGCTGGACGAATTTAGAAAAAGTATTGACCAAGGCCAAGCACTTTTACCAATTTTCTGAATTTTCCAGACACTAAACCTAATTGAGTTGGGCAGTAACTACTGCTGGATTGGGCCACTGAAGCTTGAGTGCATAAGAACTCCTTAAAAAAATTTGAACCTATGAATTTAAATTTTTCACAAATTTTTTTTTTCAAACTGTAATTAATGTGAATAGAAATTTACATAAATAGAAAAAAAAATATCTCTGCCAATTCAAACTTTTATTGAATACTTATTTTCTGTCTAAATTATTTATTCCCGCGTTTCATCTTTTTGACTCGATTACTTTCGCAATTTTTTTTTCTCTTTTTCAAAAAAAAACTGTTCCCAAAGCAATATCATGTTTGCGTACGTAACGTTTTCTGTACCGTTATGCTTGTGCTAGAGTACCTCTTGCCCCTGCTCTTCTTGGGTGTGGTCACTGGACAGAGTATGTTCTAAATATTTGTTTTCTTTTTATCTCAAAACTAATCTTTTATATTTATAAGTTTGTTATTCTTTAGCGCACATAAATAATTTTTTTAATTTTCATCATTTTTAGTGAAAAATCGTGATATTAAATTTTTCATTTAGACGAAAAGGGAATTGAAAATATGAGTGGACACTTTGTCTAGTTTTGTTAATTGTCAACAGTATTTTTAAAAGAAATAACGGTGGGCAAGACATTTTTTTCATTTTGATTTTACGAGAAAAGCTACCGAGTTAGTATCCAAACTTAGAACCAACTTAGCTTAGTCACAAAACTTCCTTAACACATATACCAAATTCAAAACAAGAGGAAGCCAATTTAGTCACCAGGCTTTCTTAACACGTATACTAAATTGCCAATTTAGGTTCAAATTTATGTTAATACATACATTAACATAAAAGGAGCTAACTTAGTTACCAAACTTCCCCAAACACATCATATAATAAAGTCCGAAGAAATAAATCAAGAGGTTACCATGGGAGGGTACAACATTTAATAAATCTTAATGTCATGTATTTTTAATATTTACATTAATCCAGTAGTTTTATTATGATAGTAATATACTTTATTTTGATGTTGATTTGTTTAAGATATTTTGTAAACACCTCCTCTTGAAATCAAAAATACTCACTAAAACATACTGCTCGAGAAAATAAGTAAGCATCGTATGTGTCCACCATATGATTACCTTCATGGAATAATCTGAATAATTAAAGCAATCACGGAACTATTAGGCAATATAGTCAAGACAAAATTGAGTAGAAACATTAAAATAATAGTGCTATTGAAGGTCTTGAAAACTATTATTTATTTCGTTAATTATTAATTTCAATATAAATTGTTTGTTTTAAATAGCCAATCAAATTTAGTTTTCTGAAGAAATTAAAGCCGTGAACAATTTTAATGCAAATGTTATTATCTGCAACCCCAGGAAAATAATTAATGAAAAACTCATTTGCCAAGATATTTGACATAAGTGCCTTTTTAATCATTCAGAAAAGTTAAAATAACATCTAAAATTTTGTTATCAAGATTGTTGGCTTCAGCAAGGTTTCTTATCAGAAGAAAGTTATACCTATACTGATAATCTTAAGACACAATGAAGATAAAGTACTATAACCATACTGTCTCTACAATATTGGTAGGATATGTTGTGCGTTACAGAAAACCAACCTTGGCAATGCCTCTTTAACAGGTTCACGCCTTAGCAGTATCAACACAATCAATCTTTATTACATTTTCTAACAGATACAACATCTGAAGCACCATCAACGACACCAACCAATCAATCAACTACACCTGCAAGCAATTATGAAACAAAGGTCGATTGTACCGGTTCATGTCCCGTTGATATACGTATAATAAGATGGGTGTATCCTCCATATACCAATGATAATGAAAAGGGTGACGAAAATGGATTATTTGAAGAACTTGTCATCATGTTACTTGATCAATGTTGTGGACAAAAACACCACTGTTATAATTTGACGTACCAGTCGAATAAAAAGAGACATGAAGATCTGAATGATGCTATAGGTAAGAATGTTTAAGATAAGAAGAAAATGCGTATTCTCTTGTTTGACAAACTTTTAGAATGTTTTTGCATTATTTATCGTATAGACTACAACCTTGGACAAAAATAATTGGAAAAAACTCAGAATTGTAAAAATCGTCTTTGCCCCTTATTCAATGTTGAAGAAAGAACAGAATAGATGCTTAAGAGACTTCAATCAACATTGAACTGTGGGGCAGAGGGGCTTGGTGGTAATTTTTTCAAATATTTTGTTCAAGATTGTAGATCTAGTCCATTCTCCAGGGAAAGAAAACGCCATACTTAACGCATAGTGATAAAACAGAAATAAGAGTTTAACCTTTTCGTGTGACGTTAGGCCTGAAAATCCCCTGACAAATGAACTTGAAACTTTAAACGCTTCTAGCTCCACAAGAAAGGGCTGCCAGATCGTTATTGAGCCATAGCTGGAAACTCAAACTTCCGCTCTTTCATTTGCGTCCAAACTCAGCGCTGCTCCTACAAGTGGGCCACGTCAGAAGGCTCCACCTCCTAAAACCTCCAGTCAGATACTTTGTGGTACTGTCAGGCTTCGTCACTTTAATAAAATCGTTTAAAACAAAATCTTTTCCTAAGAAAGTAACATGCCTTACAATTTGGGACAATTATCGTTGCTTGTTTGGGAGTGAAATTCTTAGAATGCAAAAAAAAAAAAAAAAAAAAATATTGCAAAACTCTCAATGAACTCCAAAAACACAAATATAATAGGAACCGAGTAATAATCAAATTATTCCACTGAAAACTAGATCCCAGTAAACACGCCTACACGCCCAATCAACGTCCAAAGGACGTCTTGTGTTTATTGGGGATCACCGTTATTTGGGTTGGGTGGGAGTGGAGAGGGCGGCGTTAGGGATTTTGATTTTCTTATCAATTTAAACTCTAAGATAAGGTGAGAGCGTAGTATGTAGTCTTTGAATAGTGATTTTAGAGTATGAAGTCTGGAAAAAATTCTAGGAAGTAACATTTAATTTTTAAAACATTTTTTGTTAGTATCAACTTAACAATTTTATAAGTCACTGTCACCCAGGTTCCTTGACGAGTTAATTTGGAATCGATTCTATACTCTCCTTTTTCCTATCAATATTACTACTTCTCTAACCAAACAATTTTTTTTTTATTTGCTATCCATTTCAAATCTCTCTCTTTTAGGAAATGCATCTACTTTACTTGATGCAAGTGCGCTAGAGTTCGGTATTAAAGCTATGGTTTCGACATATTCAAAATGAGGCGTTCTAAGGTTTTTCTTTTAAGCAGGAACTGAACACCTATT
>JANSTP010006350.1:0-15701 GCA_025330745.1 Cladonema radiatum
GAAAATTATATAAGCCATTTTTTGCGTGGAATAAGAGGTAAGAAATAGGCCCATCAATCTAGCAACTATTGCTGAAACACCCAGATTCATTGAAAAGCACAAACCATCGAGGACGTTTATTTCAGAATGAATTTGAGTTGAAAGAAGATAGAGGACATGCCCTTTAATGTTGACTTCCAGCCGTTATTTTATGAATTTGAGAATCAAACTAATAATTTTTTACTGAAATTTTCAACGAGAGCACGAAAGTTAATTTGGAGGAGGAGAGAGGGTAGGGGGAGGGAGGTGGAGGTTAGATAAACTTTCCAAAGGGAACTAACCATCAACATAAAAGAAATTTAAAGACCAGCATTCCAAAAAAGATAGACCATAGAGCAATCCTCAAAATGAGATAAATAATAAATAAACTTTATCGAAAAAAATTCAAAATTATATCGAAATAAATCCAAAAAAGTTTTAACTTGTGAGATATCGCCTTCGTCTATACATCCTACGATTATTGGAAGAAGAACCTAAATATTTTCTCGAATATTCTTTGTTTTTAATATATGAAATACCCTCTTCTCTTCCGCCGTCTGTCGTTGTGTACATGTCGTTTGTGTCATCAGACGTAAGATAATAAATCGGCTCCTCCATATACTCATATCTCAAGCGCGGGGTTGTCGTTGACGAATCTGATGTCAAATATCGCTTTCTCACCTTCATACGTCGACTGTCGTTATCATAATGAAATTGCCGTGATTTATATCCTGACTTGTCGACTAACGCATCACCCAATCGGTCCGATGATTCTACTATGTATTGACGTTTTCTGGAGCTTCTTCGACGGCGTCTACTCCCTTTTATTTTCTGAAATCTTCGTTCTAAATATTCTTCAATGACGTTTCTTGGGAGAGTTAGTGTTATTGTTTCAGGATCTGCTACATAACCTTCATATCTTCTGCCATCACGTACCATGACAGTGCCTTCATTTCCGTCCGCATAATCGCCATCCATATAGTATTCACTGTTACGTTGTGAATAGCCTCTTGATTCCCTAGCATCATATGTCCGGCTTCGTTTCCCTGCTCTTCTTCTTTTTTCTCTATATTCGGACATATAACCTCCATGTCTATTCTCGTCATCCAAAGTTTTATACTTTGCGTCGTTTGTTTTGTAGTAACGTCTATACTCAATTTCCGGTCGCGGGTCTTTCCAAGCTTCAACCGACCAGTTTTTTTGTCTTCCATCCAATTCAATGCGACCGTCTGTTTGCGATCTTTTAATATCATTGCTGTTGTAGCTTGCATGGTCGTAATGGCTAAATTTGTCACGTATCGTTATGTCTTCTTTGATGTTTGATGAAAATCTGTTTTCTGATGAACGATAGTCACCATCAGAAGCGTAACCTTGTCTGTTCTCCCGACCATAACCACGACCCGCATCCACCGCATCATCTGTACTTCGCGGAAGTAAATCAGTTTGAGACGCTGTACTCACTCTCCTCCCTGTATCATCTCCTTGTTTCGGTTTTGTATCAATTTGAGGTGACTGTGGAGGGCTGTCAATATATCTAGGATCTATTACTCCAGTTTCTGGGTCGTGACCTTTTGAAGCATAACGCCCACCACGCCCACAACATTCACTGCACAATCCACTTGTGCAGCAATTCTTACACAGTCTTGGAATCAAAAGCCATAGGAAAAATAACAACAGGAGGAGAGCCAAAAGTGCTATGAATAAGTAAATAAGCCATGAATATCCTATTACAATAGGTGGTGATTCTGTAGTGGTGGTAGTTTGCACGACTGGGCATGAAAGTGTAGGCTCTTCTGTTTCAAACCCAACTGCCTTCATTGTATTGAAAAATGACGATTCTCCGGCACTACCAAGTACTCTCTCCGTTATATTTCTACTGCTTCCGTCACATAATCTTATAGTTCTTTCCTTTACCGACCATTTGATATCTGTACCGTTCGTTACGTTTTGTGAAGGGTATATATCTAAAATGTAAATATCGTCTTTAGGCATGGTAATAAACTCTGACAATACATCGATAATAACTTCCATATTCGTGCAATTCCTAATGAATTCACCGTACTCATTATTGATGGAAAACAAGTAATATCGATCAGTTTCAATGTCAGTATTTTCAAAATTTACTCTGAAGCTATCTTTAGCACTGAGACCGCATGCATCAGTTGCTTTCACACTGTATTCATTAGTGCTTCTGTAATCTTTTCTCGTATAATCCATAACTGTCATGATTCCACAGATTGATAAACCGTTAAGTTTTATCCAATCTGTTGATGTCATAGTTTCAGATTTTTCATTCAAAAGTGTAATGGTCAAGTTTTCTATTCCCCCATCTTCATGATCAACAAATGTATCTTCTGGATATTCGACGCGTTGAGGCTGCCCTACTTTTGTTTCAATTAACGATACTTCACTGTTTTGAACCCTTGGTGGTTCATTTGTTACACATTGTTCAAATAATTCATAACTAAAGTCTTTTAATACAAATCCTGGTGGACTATTCTCTATAATACTATTTTCTTTGATCAGTTTTTGCGTCTTTTTTACAAATATGCATTCACAAAGGTCTCTTTTGATACTACAAAAACTAAATGTAAGAGTGGAAGATTCTTTGAATACATTGTTTCGTTTAAATTCTATCAGATTCAAATCACCTTCTTGAAATTGGTCTTTCAAATAGTCTAATAATCTTGTTGAATAATATGGATCTGGTAAATTAGAAGGTTCGTTTAAATTTGCAGATAAAATCAATCTGTAATTAAGTTTAGGAACATCCCCTTTTATGTTTATTTCGATCTTTAGATCAGTGTAAACTTCATTTGAAGCAAATGCTCTTAAGTAGTAAATGAAGAAACGTTTTGGTGTGTACGAATCGATTACTGGGTACCCAATTAATGTATTAGATTCTGAAAGGTATATCCATTCATCTATTGGTAGTTCTTTTTTATCTTCTGATAATAACTTTAATTTAAATTCCGAAAGAATTTTCTTTTTGTCGTTTTGGAATAAATCGCTTTCTAATTTGATTCCAACTTCACTGCAAAAAGTTCTATTGAACTGAAGTTTTTGGTACTTGGGTTTGGGTGGTGTTATAGATTCATTAGAGCATTCTTTAGTATAATATTCAGATACTTTCAAAAATGTGAAAATATAACCAATGTTTAGTAGAAACTCTTCGGAAATATTACCATTCTTGATTAGTTTCTTTGATATGGCTTGTACAGCAGGTTTATCGCATGGTTCATATTTTACAGAACAGTTTCCCATAGTTACTTCGATTTTGTTTTCATGTTCTTTATAATACGTTACACTCAACTGATCTTTTAAATCTTGAAAAAAACTTTGTAAGAATGTTTTCAGTAGTATAACGATTCTGATTGGTGGAAATAGTGGTGATTTCATTATTTCGAACGTGATAAGATAACCGAAATTTTTTAGGCATGATTGCTCAAGCTGGACATTTAGTGGGATTTGTAAAGAATTATTACAAGCGTCTGAAACATGGAGTATAAACGGGTATGATCCTGCATTTAAATATCCAATAGGTATTAAACTAATTTCACCAGATTGTAGTTCGTATAAGAAATAATTCTCTGAACTATTGACACTTATTAGTGTCATTTTTAATCTTTTAAAAGGAGTTTCTTCGTCAATAATATCTTGAGATGTAAATTTGCGAATCATTATCTCACAGCATGATTTTAAAATTAGATTTTCGACAGATGTCGTCAAAATCGGTTTCTCATCGATACTATAAAATTTTTCGATTTCTGCATCATCGATTTGAAATTCTGGTGAAAAATAATCTTTAATTTCGTTGCTAAGCTGGTTGCTTCCTGTAAATAATTTCTTCTCTAATGTATCAACTTTTTCACCAACGTCAGCACAAATCTTGGAATCGATTGTACAATTACCTATAGTAATACGGTAATTTTCACCTGATTTCTCCTTAATAAATGTCTCCACGTGGTAATACGACATTGTATTATCTCCACTATATTCGGCCAACTTTTTCAGAAAGTTTTCTTGTATGTATAAATATTTAGTGGTAGTAGGGTATGAACTTGTAAAAATGAATTTAATTTCATAAAATGATTGATGGTGATTTGTGTTTTCTTTACCAAGTAAGTTAGCAGTAACATAGGATTTTGCAAACTCCCCATTTTTATCATAATATCTCAAAATAAGCATTTCGATATTGCTTTTTACAGAATCAAGCGTTAATTCAGAAGTAATTGCTATAATTCTTTTTTGGTTATTATCCGCATCTATATAAGTATCACGATCCATTAATTCTGAATCTTTTGTCCGCAATTCAATTGCAAGGTTTTCTACCCCACCATCCTCTATATCGGTGGTAATATTATCCGGTAACCGGTATTCGAATACCCCGCAAACGGGTAACTGAATGGTTATGTTCTGCTTGGCAACTGGTTTTTTATTTTCACAGTTGTTTGTTATGGACTGAAGTTGAAAACTGGGTGAGAATAAATTCTTGAATTCAATTTTGAGATTTCGGGCTTCATCATAAAATAGATCATTCAAAATTGGTATATCTTTATTATCACACACTTCTGTTTTGGATTTCGGTAAACATATCTTCCAATCTAAGGAAAATGTAAACGGCTGCTTTTGCAATCTTCTAAAATCGTAAAATATCGGCTCTTTATCTTTATCTTTTATGTATTCTTGAAGTAACGCCATGATTTTACTGATAAAAAAATTGTTCATATTGTTACTATCAAAAGTGCTTTCGAAAACCATGCTATAAACAATGTTATCTATTGATTCGTCACGGGCATCAAGTCTTACAATGTAAAGCGTTTTCAATGAAAACAATACACCATTCTGTTCAAACCATAAAGTAAAATTAAATTCATTTGTATTTGATACTAAAAAATCTTCCTCTCTGGGAAAGAATTCAATTTTATAATTATCATTATTATACCAACCAATTGATTCTTGTTGAAGTTCATTTTGTTTGCCATCTCGAAAAACTGTTTCGATATCTGGACTTGATTTAAGACCAAAAGCTTCATCAAGATCGATGTTAAGGAATCCGCAATATTTTATACGTCTGTTATCGCTTTTCTCTTCACCCAGCACTGTATCGCAATATGGATAGATGGAACTTTTCGTAGAGGTGATTTCAAACTTTGGTTGAAGTTTAACATTTAGGTCCTCTTTTTGTATCCCATTTAAGTTGAATATTAGATCACTACATCTATTACAAAGAGCAATAACTGCCTTGAAAGGGACTGTCGAAAATTCAGTTTCATAGGTCATAAATAAATTTTCATTTTGCAAGCTGGCAAGCAAACCAACTTCATTTAAAATCTCTTGCTTATCAATTAGTGCATAAGTGCTGTCAATGCTGTTGATTCCAGTTATGGCTAACGTGACGGCAGCCGGTTTATATTGAGTGCTGTCATCAAATTTAACTATTAAAACAAGGGAAGCTGACAAGCCACCCTTATCAGTAGCTATTAACACAAACCGATAACCTTGAGATGATATATAATTCCTCAAAGTTTCGTTTTCTGGTAATAGGTGAATTGATAGATCTTTTAATATAATCCATGACTCTTTTGCTATTTCTGTATTTTTATACTTCATATTAAGCGATAATTTGTCTATTCCACCATCTTGCTCGTCTTGGAATAAGTCATTTGGAAGCTGGCTTTGAAAGTAGCCACATCTGGGTACTATGATTGTATACGTTTCTGATATTGGTTTTGGTGGCGTATTAGGTGGGACAAAGCATGAATCTTGAAGAGAGTTTGTAATCTTTGTAAAGGAGGAGTAAGTGCTGAAATACGTTTGCATTTTTTGGCTTGTGACAGTAGATTCGATACTTTCAAAGCTTGAAAACATCTTTGAAAGTATTTGGTTCAATGAAGCAAAATATTGTTGGGAATTTTTTTCTGTATATAACGTCAAAACTGCATCACAATCTGTCCAAATAATTGTCCAGGTTTTTGTTTGGATGTTTTTCTCGTAATTTAAAATTTGGATATCTAAGGAAGTCTTCTCCAAATATTTAGCTAGGGTAGATATAAATATTGCTATTACAGCAACATCTTCATAAGCTGTTTGGTAATTTGACTCGACAGTAGTTGTGACTTTACAATAGGGGATAACATCGTTGTTAAAAATATCATAGTTGGGGAAATTTATTTGCAAACTTGTCGATGCTTTTTTTCCAGATTTTGGATGAGTTGCTTGTATATAAAATGTGTTTTGATAAGCGATCTTACCAATAATCGCAATGCCATGAAAATGTTGGTATGCTGCATCGAACTGGATCCACGCATCAAGACTTAAACTTAAACCTTTTGCATCAGTTGCTTCAATAAAAAAGTTTTTATTCGTACTACCATCTGATCCTTGGAATAAATCATTTGGTAAATCTAAAGTAAAGTTACCACATGTTGTAATATTTGTTTCTGGTATTGGTTTGGCTATAATACTTTCTTCACTGCTTGCACATTTCACATCGAACATGTTCAGCGTCACAGACAACGGGATGATATTTGGTGAAAGTTGTGCTAATAAGTTTATATTTGGTATATTATCATATAAATTATCCTGAATGGATTCAAGAACTTTAACCACTTGTTCGCTACTACATGAAATTAATTTGCAATAACTCCATAAGATTTCTTTTGGATATCGGTAAGACTTGATGTAAACATTGTGGTTGCTACTTGAAGGGTCAATAACTTTACCAATAGCGTCTTGTAATCGGAAGAGAATAAAAACAGCCGGTGTTTTTGATGAGTAAAAATTTTCAAAACCTGTTATGAAGTAAACTTGAAAGTTTTTCTTCAAATCTGTTATTCTGATATTATATGGGATAGTTGTTATTTTGCCTGAGAAATCAGTAGCAGCAATTAAATAACTAAAACCATTTTTCGGTTGGTTATTACTAATGGCTTCTGTAACCACTCCATAAATGAATTTTTCTTTCTCGTTAAGTTGAACCCACTCATTAATATTGACTAAGTTTCCACTTGGGTAATGAAAAGATAATTTCAAAGTATCCAAATTGCCATCACATTCATCAGTAAATGTGTTTTTATCAATCTGAACTTTGTAAGTACGACAAAAACTTGCAAATGTCTGAATTTCTTTTTGATTTGCAGTTGGAGGTTTCTCTATGCAGCAATAACTAGCTGTTATATATTCAATCTCATATTCAGCAGACATGAAACTTTGAAACTCGACAGTTATTTTGTTTTCAGCAGTAACAACTCTTTGAAAAACTGCAGATATTAAAGATCTTTGTCCCTCTGTCATTCCCACTTGAGCTTGACTTATACTTGAGAACTGAAAAGTTGTTGAGCAATTACTCCATGATAAAAAATACCATGAGTTTTCTTTGTAAAAATCAAGTACTTTAATATTTAAAACACTGTCACCATAAAAGGCTTGAATTTTTTCAACAATTCTCCAAAGAATATCCAGATTAGCTTGATCACTTGTTTCATAGTTATACTTAAATTTCATTCTTATTGGACAGTCACTGGTGAATGGTGAATTATCCATGGAGACTTTGAAATTAATTGCACTTTTTAATCCTGCACTATTTTCTGCTTGTAATTGATATTCAAAAGTGCTGAATTGGCGGAAAATACTACGGATAGAGATTGCATAAATTTGTAAAGTTGCTTGGTTGATTTGGATCCATGATGTTCTATCTACAGGTTTTCCAGTTGAATCAAGAATTCTCAAACGCATATTTCGAAGATCAACGTCTTGTGCATCCTCAAACGTTTTCATTGGTATCTGAAAAGAGTATAAACTGCAGAATGGAATGACAGGCGGTTCGAAAGGAGGATTCGGAACAGGTGGAATTGGTTCAACTTGACAAGTTGTTTGATAATACAATCTGCTAATTGTAAAAAAATCACCAAACAGATTTGCAAATTCTGTTGGGAATATATCTAAAGATACAAGCTCTCTTATGGATTTATACGGATTGCTGTTGCAATTTTGTCCGGCTAGTGTCCACATTATGTATCGACATTCTGGATATCCGTTAGTGCGGTAATACCACCAAACTAATACTTCAAAATAACTAGTTAATTTGAAATAAGAAAATATTTGGTTTATCAAAATTACACTTTGACGAGCGTAAACAGTATCAAAACTTCCTTTCCAAGTTACTTGATAGGTGACATTATATGGTGGCAAAACAACATTTTGAGTAAAACTTTTTGTTATCGTGATTTTAATATCGGTATATTTACCCCCTTTATCGATACCACGAAGATAAAAAATGAAAAAATTGGCTGAAGATTGACGAACGTAGTAATCTGTCACAGCATAAATGGCATATGAACTCATATCAAAATGAATCCAGCTATCAATTGCAACCTCTGTATATGCTGATGAAAGCATTTTGATACTTAAGCTATAACCATCTTCAAAATCTTCAAACAGTTCATTGCTTTCATATTTTTGCATAATGTATCCGCCATATTGAATTTTCAAATTTATTTCAGAGGATGAAACAATAAATGGTGGGAAGTTAGCACATCTACCTGTAAAAACTGGTTTGATATCTGTAATACCTTTTACGTTTTGTAACCCTCGAAAGAAATTTTGAAATGCAATTGTTATTGTTTTATCTGCCTGGAAGACTTTCTTTAAAACTTTATAATAAAAGTTTCGATAATCCACTTGCAAAGATTGCGAAGCTGTGTTGGTATTCTTATAAAGAGACGAACAATAACTCCAACGCGAACGATAAATAAACTTTGAAACTTTTGCACCGAAAACAATGCCTAACTCATTGACTTGAATGTTCAAATATTGTGATATATTTTGTACAATATAAAGATTCAGCTGGTAATTTGTAAACTGTGTAATATCAATACTGTACTCAATAGTAAATTCAATAGCACATTCTATAAGAATTTGATAAGGACCTTGCATGGTCATTTTTAAATCAGTTGATGTTGATAAACCAGTTGAATCTGTCGCAATCAATGAAAATGAAAAGTCCCTAACACCTTGTTGATTCTGAATTGCATTTGCGTAACCATGGTAATAAATTTGTCTTGTATTTCCATTGAAATACAACCAATCGGGAAGAGCAATATTGTGGCCTTTTGTTTTCAATGAATACGTCAATTTTCGTCCGTCTTCATAGTCGTAGAATGTTTCACGTGGAATAATAAATACGTTGAATTCGCAAACATCAAAATCAATTGTCGGGATCAGCTTTTCGTTAATAGGAGGGAAGTTCTTATCTCCGCAGGGGCTAAATATTGTTGTTGTAATAAATTTCAGCTGATATCCACTTCCAAGATGGTTGATAATTGAGTTTCTCGGTTTTCCTGCGTCATTTAAATAACTATTTTTAACTGCAGTAAGTTTAGCAATGTCACAGGGGTTATAAGATAGTGAGCAGTTGAAGTATGTAACACTATTTTCTGAAATTGTCTGGTATGCAACTGTTGCTTGTTGGTCACCTTTGAAGCTGTGAAGTTTCTCTGATAAATCAAACGCCAGGAGAAGTAAATTTTTACCAGCTAATGTAGATTGGAAAGCAAAGGTAAACAAATATTTTGGTTCTCTAGGAATTATAAATCTGATAGTTATTTCTATAGATGCTTGTAGTCCAGAGCTATCAGTAGCAGTAAGATAAAATTTCTCATTTTCATTTTCTTTATTGAATTTTATTGCTTGGGAAATTGTAGGATATGCATATATAGTTTTACTTGAATCGTCGTAATAAAACCAATAATATTTAATGGTAACATCTTGTTTTGATTCATCAAGAACTTGCAATCTCATGTTATATATATTGCCGTCTTGTTTATCAACAAAAGTATCATTATTAAGTAGGAATTTATAACCACCACAAGTTTTCATTTCCACTGTTGCTTCTTTGACCCGAGGTGTAGGTGGGTCTAAAGGCCCTTCACATTTTTTGTCAGTATTTAAAACAATACTTTTAAAAGTAACGTCTCCAGTAAAAAGAGCTGAAAATTCTTCTTTTACTGCATTCTCGGCTTGAAATATTGTTGCAGATAGTTCGTTAATATCAGATTGTGAGCAGTATGGTAACAATCCACACGAAGTCCAAACGAAATCAAAAATATTTTCACTTTTTGTATAATCTGTCACTTCAATTTTTTCGCTAATGTAGCTTTCAATGGCTTTCAAAACATCAATTTTCAAGTCAAGATCATTGATATTGGTGTTGATTTGAAGTTGCAATGAGAATTCATAATAACTATTTATTTGTTGGTTTTGCTTTATAGAAATTGAAACATTTGTATCTACAAATAAATTCGTAGAATCTTGTGCTCTCAGTACTATTTGATAACCATTTTCCGGTGCATTCTCAGCTACATAAGTAGTTACGACGCCATAAAACGCAAAGTTTTGTGAATCAACATTGATCCACTGACTTTGCTGAGATGTTGGTACTCCATTTATCTCCATAATAATAAGCTGAAGGTTTTTTCCATCTTCTTCATCATTGAACGTGTCTTTTGGGAATTTAACATTAAAACTGCTACACCTCGATAATGAGATCGGTTCAATTGGTTTCACAACTTTTGGTCTAAAAGAAGGAGGCTTGCAAACATCACCAATAAGTTTCTGTTGAAAGAAATAGGCTTCATAAGGTTTCATCGATTCTATTAATGCATCAGTTGGGTTTCCTTCGGCTCGACTCAGTTCAAGAATGTTACTTATGAACGTTCTATCACAGGGTTCGTAAACAGCTGTACATGAAGTAAATTCTATACTATAGATACTACCGTCTATTGATGCTCGGTAAAGATAAATTGAACTAAAAATGTTTTCGTAAAACTTTATAAGTTTCGCAATCATGTTTTTCAATATTAATGTACTCGCATCAGTAACAGCAAAAAGTAAGATGTTGAAAAATACACTAAGTTCTTTAGCTTCCCCTGTTAACTCCACAATAAAGTCGGTGGCTGTAGATAGACCGAATCTGTTTGTTGCATGCAGCTTGAATGTTTGTTGTTGCTTTATTTCAGTGTTACTTTCAGAAGCAATGACAACAATTTTCTGATTTACAGGGTCGAGATATACCCAATTTGTTGGAGAAAGAACTGTACCATCTGAGTCGGTTAATTTTAATTTTAAATTTCTTGTATTGGTGTCAACTTCATCGTAAAAAGTATTCTCAGGTATTATATACTCTAAAAAATTGCAATAGCTGACTTTTTGATTCGGTATTTTATTTTGAACCGTTGGAGGCTTTTTAGGAGCACATTCACCAATGTATTCCAACTTTAAATCTGTAATATCAAATTCATCGCTCATAGCGTTTTTGAATTCATTGTTTACTATTCCATTTTGGATAAGTTTTTCTGCTATTGCTTCAACTTGTACTTTGTCACATTGTGTGCGTGCAATTACGCAGTTACTCCATGTTACTTCATGTTGGGAGTTTTCGGGAAAACCCCCACTGATTAATTTAGTTTGTAGAAACTCGACTGAATTAACATCTTCTGGGTCTTGGAAATAATTCTTTATTTTTTCGCGAATGCTATGAAACATGAAAACAAAATTTGAATATTTGTTAGTACTTTGTATAAATTTCATTATAAACTGATGTGTCGGCATATTTTGAGCTTTTTGAATGTTAATGTTGACGTCAAGTGACGCTTCGCCACCGTTTATATCTGTCGCTACAATTTGAATTTGCTGCGATACTTGACTGTTATCTGCTACAATTATTAGTTGTTGAGTAGATGGCTGAAAGTAAATAAATGAGTTTTTAGGTAATTCTTGCTTGCTACTTTTGTCCATAACTTTTAATGAAAGTGTCCGTGTGTCCCCTTGTTCTCTATCTGAAAAAGTGTTTGCTGGGATTTGGAATACTTTTGAATTGCAAGTGGTAACATCTATGTCGTCAATACGAGTCTCAACTTCTGGAGGTTCGTCTTTTTTACATGGTTCTCGTTTTATTTTTAATACAAGCTGTAAATTGAATTCCGGTTTTATAGCATCAATGAATGATGGATTAAAACCATCAGATGTTTCCAGACTGTCTTCCATATACTTTATGCCGATCACGTCACATGGTGATTTCCGGAGTGTGCAATTCGTAAAATATAAATTATAACTGTTGCTTTTTATTTCTTGCTGCGTGATTTGAAAATATTTCCCAGAAACATTAAAATAACTTTCCAGTTTTTTGAAAAATAATATATCAACCCTGCCATTGATGCTTCCTTGCTGAAAACCTAATATTAAATTCACTTCAAAGGAAATGTCCAGTTCTGGTGTGTCAATGATTTTCACTTCGAATGTAGTTTCTGCTGCCTGACCAGTTGCATCGGTAGCCGTCAGCTTAAACTTTGCTGTATCTTTACCTTGGCTGGTATAATTCGAGCTTAATTCGTTTGAAAGCATTGCGTAAATTGTTTGTGTCGTTTCATCTAAGTATAATGGACTAATAATACTCCGATCACTTTCATCTAACGATAAAGTTAATTTCAAATTTCTTGTATTACCGTCTTGGCTGTCCGTGAACGTGTCTTCTGGTATTACATACGTAAATAAACCACAATGAGATATCTCTAATGTGGGGATCTTTTTATTAACAATCGGTTTTTCGATTTTACATAATTCTGTAAGTGTATCAGTAGCAGTCTCCAATAAAAATTCCGGTTTCAGATTTTCAATTAGTGTTGGATTAACTTCACCTGAAACGCCGTTTGAAAAAATAATTTCCCTTATTTCGTTAATCAAGCTTAAATCACAAGTTTCTTCAATTTTAATACTCCATCGAATTACCCCGCTTCCTTGATTTCCATTCTTTTGAGTGATTTCATAGGAGCGAACATAAATCTCGCCATAAATATTGGAAGGAAAATAGTTTTTAAACTTTAACCACAAGATATAGATTTGGCGGGCATATATATACTGAACAATATCAAAACATTGAAATTTAAATTCAACTGTATATGAATGCTTGAAGTTTAAGTTTGGTAAATCTAAGAATGTAAGATCTATTGCGTATTCCAAAGATTTTTGTTGCGAGTCGTATACTTTCATAAAGAATTGAGATTTATTCAGATATTGATTCTCAACAAATTTTTCTTTGATAAAATTAAAGGTCGAGTCCATGAATATTAAATACAGCGTTTTATTTTCCCTGTACCCGCCGTTACCAATTCCAATCCAAGACGTTTTTTGGTTAAAGGTTGAATCTTCATTTGATATCAACTCAGCTTTTAAATTATACATATTGCCGTCTTCTTCATCGTAAATGAGATTATTATCAACGGGAATACTGGCGAAAACATTACGGCGATTAATTCTATATCTTCCAAACTGGCTTTGAATGTTTATAAATGGTGCAGCGTTATTTGTGATATCGATTTCGCATACGCCCAACTGTTTAACAGTGAATCTATCGATATAATTAAATTCTGGTTGAAGCAATGTCTTAAAAATTTCCGAAATTTCATCTTCGGAATTCAGCACGCTGCTTTTTCTGTCTCCGATTTCCGAGCGTGGGCAAACTGTAGATGAAGGCAAAGTACAATCTATAAGTGATATCAGGTTGAATGTAAATTTAAACGTGACAAAATTGTAAGTTGCAATTTTATCGGTTTTCCATAATGTTTTGATTTTATTCAGGAAAATAAAATAATCGGCAGTTGTAGCAGAGCTTCTTGCGGCTTTGTAAACAAAAGCATATTCAAAAAGTGCCAGATATTTGGGTATTTGGCCCGTAAATGTTACTGTAAAGTTTTCATCAGCACGATTGCCTTGACTGTCGATAGCTCGCAACACCAACTGAAATATTTTTGGCGATTGTGTAGAATCTACTTTGGAAACCATTGGAGCTATATATAACGTCTTGCCATTTTCATCAAAATAGACTTCATTATTGCCATCTGAATAGAGCGACAGCGAGGAATTAAGTAATTGCAGTTTTACGTTGAAACCGTCTTGCGGATCTTGAAAAATTTCACTGAAGTCGAAGGACGATGGCTGGCAGTAGTCGACTTCAATGTCATCTATCGGTTTGATCAGTTGTGGAACATTTTCGACAAGATTCAGAAACCTAAAATAAAACAGAACTGGATTTTAAATATACTTCTGGATTACATTTTGTTATTGATTCAATAATAAAATTTTGATCGAAACCGAATACAGTTGACGCTCGCTTACTCCATCAAAACCTAACTTGAAGAAGTCGTTGCACATTGGCCGTTTCACAGCACATTGGCCATTTCGCACGTAACTATGTTAGTCTAAAACTCATTAAATTGGTTTTCTATTAGCTATAAGCGAACATTGACTGCACTTTCTACGTTAGAATAATGTGTCCTTAAGTTAAGATTGAGATTTCCTCTAAAAGAAATGTTTTATACATTTACGAAACACTTCAAAGGGGGGTTGAACGCCAGTAGAACTATTCTTATGATTTGAAATTCCTGTATTCATTGTAGAAGCATCTTACCTTGTGATTATTAGAATTATCAGCAACATTATTGCTTCAGTTTATAGCTTACATAGCCCGAAAATGATACCATAACTGCCAAATTTTATATGAAATTATAAAACCTGATGAAAAAAATCGAAAAAACTTGTATTTCTAAATTTTTGGAACACTTTTAAAATTTTTTCAAAGCTCCAACTTTTAGAATATGTATGAAGCTTGATTAAATATTCGTAAACAAATGTTAGATATTTGAATGGTTCATCAAACGAAGTCTCCTTTTGCTTATCGAAGAGTTGAAAAAATGTGTGAGCATCTTTTCTTTTTCATTTTCATTCACTATTATGGTTTCAATCGACAATATAATCAATTACGAAACTTGTTTTTGATTTTTATAGTATCGCTGATGGAGGCTGGAAACCGTGTCACCCAGAGTTAATATTTTGAATTGAAATCTAAAATTTAGTGTAAAACTAAAGTCAACAAAGTTCGAATTCCTATAATTTGAACATTATAATCATAATCATATAAATCAAACATGTTATAACTGTTCACTCGATATTCGAATACTGTGAATTCGAGCTGCCTATTTTCGGAAAGTTATGTTTTTGGAACGAATTTCGAATTCTATTAAAATTCGAATTCAAGCATTTGAACTCTTCTTAGCACTATTTGCCATGATTTTATTTCCATGAGCCACCCAAGGTCGTAGAATTAGGGCAAGGGGGGGGGGTGCTGGTTGGTGGGTTATGCAACCAGTATTTGGCTCTAAAATATAAGTTTTTGAATGAAAATCAAGTTGAGGTTACAGATTTTGAATATTTTTATTTCAATTACATTCATTGAGCCCCTCCCCCAATTCAAAATGCCTAGCCAAGCTCCTGCCACCCCATACACCACGCCCTGTCCACCTCTCTAATATCTCAAAGTCGGGTAAGAGATATACAACCAAACCTTTCCCACTCATACTTCCAAACCTAACGCACAAAATTACGCCATAAGTTTGTAGGGGTGGGTGGACCAAACCACCCCTCCTCTCATGGCAAATAGGTTAAAAGGATAAAATATGTGGAAAAGTAAATCATTTTCGTTAGGTGGAATGCCCTGCCCTATCAAAATTATTCTGCAGGCAACTTAATTAAATATCAACCTTGCTCAAGATTCACTTTTTCCTCCCTGCCTGACTTTAAACTTGCTCTAAATTAAGCTTTCCATTTACTGAAGTGTTTTCTTTCTTCAT